>JANBRD010000099.1:0-14420 GCA_027577575.1 Coemansia sp. RSA 532
TACAAGCCGCGCATGCCCATCATGGCTGCGGCAGCACCCGTATCAGCTTTCGAGAAGCCCCAACGTGCATTCGAAGGGACCAGACCTCAGCGGCGGGCAGGCAGCGTTCGGGTGGCAATCACTTCGGACACCGCCCCGACCAATGCCCGTCTGGGCGATCGACACCAACAAAGATCGGCGTCTGTCTATCAAAGCCCGCTGGAGGCCAGACGCGCATCCAGCGCTTTGACTGGTCCGTCAGCTAACGCAATGTCTCATCAATGTAAGTACAATATTTAATTGCCAAGCTGTTTTAACGCTCAACACTACGGATATTTGCCATCCCTGCTTAAAGTGCAAAAGCTATTCACGTGCGGGGATATACACTGCTATAACTGCAGGGAATGGAGGGGAGACACATGCGCTTTGAAAAACACATGATCGCGTTGCTTATTCGATATGTATGTGCATCTAACATTTCATTATTTATCTAATTTGGGAGTAGACGAAACAATGCCGCGGTCGTCCAGCTGCAACTATCCCGCATCGCGCAATGTGCAGAAATCGCCACGGTCGTTTGACAATGTCGAGCCAATGTCTCTCAATGTGCGCCGGGCATCTGCTATAACTGTAGTCCAATACCAGCCACCGACCCCGTCAACGGCAGTAGATTACAGCACCACGCCATCAGTGTCTGATGAGATGCAGCCAGGCTCGTACTTTCACCGCAGGCGTGGCAGCACCACCAGCCAGGGCGTGAGCCGAAGCAACAGTGGAAGCTCGACCAGCACAGCTGCACCATCGCCAACGCTGCGCTCGACGTTTCCAAAACACGTCAACTCGCTGTTCCACCATGCGCACCGCCGTCTACACATGCCTCTACGGCGCAACCACACGACCAAAACCGTGTCACACAACGACCTAATGTCGGATGATTCAGGTCAGCTTTGTGAGAGGGCATTGCGCTCAACCAGCTTTGCCGAAATGCCCGCATACCAGCAGTCAATCCCGATGCATCCAACGTCAATGCGGTTCAGTACAGACATGCCAAGCCCTAAATCGCCTGCGTATGCAGGCAGGATTGCAGACGCATCGGCTCCAACAGCGCTTGTTGAAAGCGTGCGTGTCGATCTAGATGGTAACGGTGATGTCAGAATTGCAACGCGTTTGGTACCGCGTGTGCATAATTCCGCTGGCGTCCAGATGGCATATTTACCTCCGCGCACATCGATTCTGACTGTAACCAACGTACATTAATGGCAAACTGCTTGCAGCACAATGAACAGCGTGACTTGAAAGCATGTACTTTTTGACGTCACATTGATGTAATGTAAATACTTGATGCTTAAACTATGTGTTTTCTATAATTCCTAATAGTGTACTCGATTCGACTTTATTTAAATTTTCAAAAAGCGATTAATAAACTTTATCCACATTCAACCTCGTGCACCTGGTTCGATTCATCGACTGTTATTTTGAGCCTGATCATACGTTTGGCTCTTTCCTCACGGCCTTTGTTTATCCAGTCCATATCGTCGGGATTTTCGGCATCATCGCCATCGCCGTCCAGATCCACGTGCACAATCCGGTAGGGCTTGGGCAGAGATGTTTCGTAGACCAGGTGTCTGTGTTTAAGTGAGGTAGTCATGGTCACCTCAGCCAGGCATTTATCTTGTAACATTGAGCCCCAATACTGCGAATGTCACATACTGCAAAGCGCTGTGCCAATACCCAGTGCCCAGCAAAATATAGCCGTCGCACCAAACTTTATTGCCTTTTGTAGTGTGTAATATAAATTTTCTTTGCAAATATTGAAACTACAAGACAAGAGTACAATCGCTAATGGTCAAACGAGCCAGTGTGGTTTAAGCGTGCGCAAATATAGCACACTCATTGTCGGTCAAAAATCGGAGATTTATCCCCAGATTATGACGCTGCCATTTGACCCTGCAGAGACCATCGCAAATGCCTTTTCTGGGTTTGAATCAGACTGCGGATGAAGCTTGACGCTATTAACAATCCCCGTATGGCCAGAAAGGCGGCTAGTATGTTGTGTTACTTTGTCACCAGATGCCACGACATTCCATAGATAGACGAACCCGTCTTCAGAGCCGCTGACAACTATCTTTTTATTAGCATCGCATTGAATACGATACTCGGCGCATTTGTGTCCAGCAAACGTTGCAACCACGTTGCCGTCATTGCTCCGATCCAACAACTGTATTGTGTTATCCATACAGCCAACAGCCAACATACTAGTCTGTGGACTGGGTATAGCAACAGAGACAACTGGAGACCCTAACGAGTCTTCAATAACCCTGGCCATACGTATGTCATATGTGCGCACGCAGTTGTCAATAGATCCAGCAATAATCTCCGAGTCTGTCATTACCAGTGACGCAACGCCGTCTTTGCTCTCCTTCAGAACCTGCAACGGTGAGCGCGGCGCTGCCCGCATGTCCCAAATGCACACGGTCTTGTCAAATGACCCACTGGCCACAATAGAGCCATCCTTGCTTGTTGCTACACAATCGACGCGCTGCTGGTGTCCCGTCAGCTTGCGCTTGATCTGCGCAGTGCTAATGTCCCACACAAATACCATTCGATCGCCTCCACACGATGCCAGCTGGCTGCCGTCTTGGTTTATGGCAACCCCTTGCACCGCCCATCCGTGTCCATCGTAGCTCTGCACTTGCCGTCCAGTGTTTGCATTGCTCAGAAATATTCGCTTGTCCTGTCCGCCGCTGACCACGTAGTCTCCAGTTGTATCGAATATTGCCGTGTTAACCGATCCGGTATGGCCGCCTATCTGCTGCAGAACGCGTGCACCCATATCCAAATAATAATGCTAATGTTTTTATCAAAATGTTTATCGAGCATAATTGGCTGCAATTGATCTCATCATTCATCAATTGTGTTTACTTTTATCACCAATTATGCGGCTTTCAACTTTTTCTCTTTCAATATTTTTTGTTTAAAATTTGCATTTTGGTTAACTTTATACAATGTGGGAGGACGAGGTTTTCTACGAGGACGACGAGGCTGCGATGGCTGCCTACGAGGAAGCAATAAAAAAGTCAAAGGACGGCGACTATAGCGCTGACGCGATGGACGACAGCGACAATGACGTCGACTTTGAGCCTGTAACATCGAGCCGTCGAGGCAAGGCCAAACCCCAGCGTGCAGCAGCGTCGCGAAGCAAAAAGACCAGTACAGCAGCGAAACCGCGCAAGCCGCGTGTAGGCGGGAAGATTCAGTCATCAAGCCCAGCGCCTGCTCCCGCGTTGCCAGTTATAGAACCTTTTACCGGGTCAGAGAGCGGTGACAAGGACACAGAAGACGATTCCAAGCAAACATACCTTGCCAGCAATGTATCTGCGATCCCTACGCCTGATATTGGCACCCTCAAAGTATCCAGCAGTGTGGGCGGCAGCCCCTCCCTCGAAGTTGCATCGGTGGTCACCATGGACACCGACGAGGACAGCGACCCGACAACCATGGTGCAAGCGTTGCGGCAGCGCGAGCAGACGATCCGTGCGCGCATGGCACAGCTGGAAACCGAAATATCCGAGCTGGAGAAAAAGTGTGGTGTCGAGGGCTCGTCAAAATCGCAAGACAATTCAGCACAGCTCGATCTGAGCGAATTCAAAGCGCCCGAATGGTCAGTGCCGATCCGCGCCAACGTGATGAACTTTGACTGGGAGAAGTTGGCCAAGGCATGCCAGTTTGACGTGATCCTGATGGACCCGCCGTGGCAGCTGGCATCGCAGGCACCGACCCGCGGTGTAGCGATTGCCTATCAACAGCTGCCCGACGTCTGCATCGAATCGCTCCCAATCCACTTGCTACAAACTAACGGATTTGTCTTTATCTGGGTCATCAACAACAAGTACACCAAGGCGTTCCGGCTAATGAAGCAGTGGGGGTACACGTATGTCGACGACATTACTTGGGTCAAACAGACCGTCAATCGTCGCATGGCAAAGGGGCATGGATACTACTTGCAGCACGCCAAGGAGACGTGTCTGATCGGTAAAAAGGGCGCTGATCCGCCGACGCTCCAGCGCTCAGTTGCCTCGGATGTCATCTTCTCAGAACGCCGTGGCCAGAGCCAGAAGCCTGAGGAAATGTACGAGATCATCGAGCAGCTCATCCCGGGCGGCAAGTACCTGGAGATCTTTGGCCGCAAAAACAACCTTCGCGACTACTGGGTCACCGTTGGCAACGAGCTCTAACTGCTGGCTCCAACAGTTAATATTTTGATATAGCAACTTTGACGCATCGTATTAGAAGAAAAGCATTGCTTAAAATACTATCTAAAGCGCTAACCAGAGCAACATTTTTCAAAGAAAAAGTAAAATTTACTCCTCCTCCTCGTCGTCGCCCGACTCCTCGGCCTCGTTCGAGACGTTGAAGTACTTGAGCTTGTACGTGTCCTTGGACTCGGACACAACACGGAGCCAGTCACGCAGCTGGTTCTTCTTCAAGAACTTCTTGGTCAGGTACTTGAGGTAACGCTTCGAGAAATCAATCTTGGCCTCGACAACGATCTTGTCATCGGTGCGGGTGATGTTGACGCGCTCGCCGAGGTTGTTGGTGCGGCCCTCAACCTTGATGCGGTCGTGCAGGAACTTCTCGAACGCAGCAACGTCAAAGATCTTGTCGTTGGCCGGGGCCGAGACATCGATAACGTAACGGTTGTTAGGGCGCTTGGCCTTGACGGACTTCTGGGGAGCCATTGTTGATTTGGACTGCGAAATTTGCAAAAGGAACTTAAAAAAGAGGCAAAAGTGCTTCTCTACCTACGGTCTTCAATATATTCAAACTGAGAAGATTTCAGGAAAAAGGGACGGATCCAGCGCTGGTTGTCGCGCTGCTCTGAACTAAATGCATCAAAAAACTTTTTAGGTTTTCTGTCACGTGAACTACTTTAGGGTGCTAATCTAGCAGATCAGCTGTCCAATCAGCTGGTGAACCAGTCGACGTCATCCCCAAGTATTGTTTACGCTTTGTTTGCTTCTGCAAATTGCTATTTTTTGCGTGTTTATTTTGCTGGCGGCCATGAGCGATCCGCATTTGGGCTCGGGCTCTTCGGCCAACCCGAACCTGGTGCTGACGCTGGTGTACTTTTTAACGATAGCGGCGATACTTATCGGCACGGCAGTGTACTTTATTGTCATGGCGCGTATAACCGACCCTGAAGTCCGATTGATGGAGCTAATAACTACACAGCGCGAGGTGCAGCATCTTATAGACAACTTGTCGAGCCAGTTTAGCAACTTTTGGCGGCTGCCGCTGCGCTGGCGGTCAATGAAGCCATACTACACACACCAAACGCTGTCATGGATATTTATTCTGGCTTTGGTAGCATCAGTGGTGGTTTTGATAGTTGCGTTGGCGCTAGACCTTGCTCAAGTAGCTCGTATTAGCACATTGACATATGTGGTATCGCTAAACGCACTGTTTATGGCCCGGCAGCACTTGTATTATATTCGCCGCACATATTTGACGTATGACGCTGAGCACTATTTAGTTTTAGACACGACAAAGTTTTACTACTTTGACTGGTCTGTGTTTAACGTTGTGCAGCTTGGCATTTTGGTTATTGAGTTTCTGCAGCTGCTGTCGTTCCCGATTCGAGATTTGCTTGATGCGCTTTATCTTTCAAAGAACCAGCAGCTGAACGGCAACAGTGACGGCTCTAATACCGCCAGCTTTATTATTGGGATTATAACCATGTTTGCCAATCTTAGCAGCAAGTTTTACGTGATCCAGTTTTGGTTCTTGGTGTCGGTTATCGGGTGCATTGTGCTGGTCATGACTGTTATTCACACGTATAATGTCATGCGGCCACATCGTCCCATTGCCATTTACTGGGTAAAGTACTTGGTGCCGCTGGCAAACTTGCTCTATCTTCCCATGCTGGTTATGCTAATTGGCTCTGCTGCGTGCTTGTCAAAGATTGGAACTGAGGATGCCAGCGACTCTTCGTCGGGACTACTGCGATGCGACAGCCCATCGGTAGTCAAGCCATTGTACCTAGCGCTCACGGTTGTAGCATATACTGCAGGATACGTAATTTTGACTGCGTTTGTCACCTCGTTCGACCGCATTCCGATAAAAGGCGAGATACACTACAAGTCGCAGGGCGTCGCGTTCTTGAAAAACATGAGTATGCTGTTGTCAATTGATTTTTTGCTGGTCGCCAACTCTTACCGGCATATTCGGAGTATACTATCGCTGGTCATTGTGCTGTCGATGGTGTGCTTTAACATAAACACGCAGCCGTGCTTTGTCGAGCAGATAAACTACTGGCGCACATATGGTTTCTGCTGCATTTTGTGGGTTGCGTTGATTGTTACAATGTTGACTAACGAGGACAGTACACTTTCAGATACGGGTACTGGCGGTATTGTGAGCGCGTTGGCTGTGGGTGCTGTTATACTCTTGGTACTTTTTGTTACCATACGGTGCATTTGGCGAGCACCATATAAGGGCGATTCAGATGAAGAGAGAAATGCACTGGTGAGCAATACCCTTATAGGCACCGAAATGGTAAAAATTACCAAATTGCCAACAACACAACGCTTTGCAAAAGTTGAGCTACCGAATGTCCCAACTTTTTTGCATACTATACCCGCAAACAGCTAAATTGTGTGTATTCTACTAAACTATAATGTTTTATAAATATTTTGACCATAACATACTCTAGCTTTTTGTTACTATTTTATTTGCTAAAATATGCGTAATAAATATAGTATCCAATGCGTATATTTGATTTCTAATGGTATCAACCACGAGTGTACTATAATGATGTCATCAAGGCAATGGTTAACACGTATTTGGTTAATGCAGAATAGACACATGTCACACACACATCATTCACAAGAACCAGTAGACCCAGTAGGCCCAATATTTAAGCGCAAGGGCAAACTATCAATACGCTTGTTGATCAAACCTGGAGCGCAAACAAACAGCATAGTCGACATTGACCAAGCACACATTCATATGCGCATTGCCGCACAGCCACGGGATGGCGACGCCAACAAAGAGGTTATTAAATACGTAGCTCGAGTGCTGACAATCCCAAAGACGTGCATTCAGTTGGTGCATGGGCAGCGGTCACGTAGCAAAACTGTTGAGCTTTTAACCGAGAAACACACAATCGATGATGTAACCGCCACATTCAAAGCTAATATTCAGGGTCAGTAGTGAATGGTACGCACGACAGAGATCGAGCTCGGTGGTGACAATCTTCCATGTAATGGGGAATGGTGTCAGGTGCTTGTAGCTATTTAAAATACGTATCTTGGCACTGGCTTGATCATGGGCCAAGTTGAGATTATAGTTTGGACGCTGAATTAAATATATTTACCAACTCAGAGGAAATAAATAGTCAAATTACCTCCTACAATGTACTTTAGAACCACAACAATCCACATTTACCCGTTACAACACACTTGTCGGGGGTTTGTAGCAACAGTGCCATTTTGTAAATCTGTGCGTTACACAAAAGGCAATGTGTTTTAAAGTCATTCACGCCAAACATTTGACACTAGAAAGCAAACAAGCCCACTTGCAACTTTGGGTAAATCCAGTGCACCATGTATATGGGTTAATGTTTGGTGCAACTAAAACCAGTATATTCATTGAAAGGTCAGTCATGCAGCTAAGAAATAGGGCAAACTTTTCTGGGCGAACCAAATACTGGGTCAGCAGTTAAACTATACTGAAAATTTCACTGAAGCAGGCAGGGAATAGTTTTTCAATGGAACAGTATTTCTGGGGGTGGGGATTTTAGAATGCAATGCAAGTGGCAACCAAGCTCGATTACTACTTCAGCCACATTGCACTTTACTCGTACACTACCCAAAAAAATTGTACATGACGTACATGTCGAAAAATTATAGTTGTGGCAAGTAACGCAGTACTGGATTTTTTCTACAAGAAATGCGTTATTACGGCGTCTTTGTCAAAGGCTCGTGCGCATACTAAAGGCTACTGTGGCATCCTTAATAGCACTGTGCTAAAACTGCTATTTTGTAGTACAGCAAATGGCGTGGAAAGGGTTGGATAAAAGACACGTATGCGTCACTCGCTCCCCAATTATGCTCGTTTGGATATAATGACGGCTTGGGAGAATGGAACGAGTAATGGATGGCTTGTATATACATTACGTGCCACACTTTTTTATTTTGCATGGAAAGTTTATTCGTTTGTGGTGGCAAACAGGAACAAAAATTTGCTAGTATGGCGGGTGCTGCCTTCTTGGGCAATTGTTTTCATATCCCTGCATCTTTTATTCCTACGCACTTTTTGGGATATATAATATACTTGTTATTTCTATTCTCGAAACTTGACAAGTTTTAAACATAAAAGTGGCACGGTCTGAGCTAAAACACTATAAAATAGTTAACTGTAAAGCAAAAAAGAAGCAGTCGTGCTCATTTTAAGCGCATCTACTTGCGACGCTTTTCTATATCTCTGACTCTGTACAACCACTGTATTATTATTTTTACCTCGTACTAGCTCAACTAAAAACTTATTACATTTAAAGATATGCGGGAGCTATGGTTTAGCAAATCCAAAGAGCCGCAGAGCGGCGTAGACATGTCGGTAGAGATGGCTGACAGAGGGTATTTTCACAACATTTGCGTACCCCACGGATGCGAAGCCGACTGCACGCATGTTCATTCCACGAGCCCGACCGAAAACGAATACACATCGACCACGGAAAATGACTATTACATGCAACGTTATGTGCCACCGCACAGACGGCAGGAAGACTGGGCAGCCGAGAGACTGCGACAGCATCAGCGCTCTAGCTATACCCGCCAGGGCCAGTCTGTAGCGCACACACGAAAGTGGTATGTGAATATTCCGCGCTGGATGCGGCTCCCATGGACGCGTATTGCGCTCGACAGCGATGAACGGCCACCACGCCCCGTGCTCTACGCTATTGTGCTGGCACTTTCAGTTCCATATTTTCTCGCATCTCTGGACCAAACAGTATTATCGACACTGACCCCGCGAGTTGCCAACGACCAAGAAGATCTGTTTCAGACATCATGGGTAACGTCGTCGTATTTGGCATCGCTCAATGCGTTTATGCTGTTTTACGGAAAAGTTGCGGATATTTTTGGACCATTGCCGATTTTGGTCATTGCGTCGCTTATCTTTTTGTGCGGCTCGGTGTTGACTGCAACATCGACGAACATGGCGTGGCTGATTTTGGCACGAGCGCTGGCTGGGTTGGGCGCTGCAGGGGTGATTTCAGTGACGCAGGCGATTGCCGCCGAGGTGGGGCCATGGCACGAGCGCGGGCAGTATATGGGCATACTTGGCGCTGTGTTTGGCCTGGGCACGATTATTGGCCCGCTGGTAGGCGGATTGGTGGCTGATAGCTGGACATGGCGCATTTCGTTCTACGCAAATGTTCCGCTCGTATGTGTGACGCTGCTGGTAGTGCTGCTGGTGCTACGCATAACCACACATCCACTGCCACTGTCGGCAAAGCTTGGAAGAGTGGACTTTTTCGGCGCACTCATGCTGGTGGCAGGGCTGATGCTACTGCTGCTTGGGCTAAACTGGGGTGGGCGTGTGTATCCCTGGGTATCACCAGTAGTCATAATCTGCCTCACCGTCGGTCTGCTGCTGCTAGGTGTGTTTGCGTTTATCGAGAGCAAGCTGGCATTGGAGCCAATAATCGATGCCCGGCTATTCAACATCCGCAACATTGCGCTGAGCATTCCGATAGAAATGTGTGTGGGAGCAGTGTTCCTCAACACCACATTTAATCTACCTGTGTACTACTCGTTTACGCAGAACAGCAGTGCCTCAGAATCGGGTGTTCGGATGATTCCGCTTGCTTGTAGCGTGGTTGTGTCGTCTATGGTCTCAGGCTGGTTAATTGCCCGATTCAGCGTGTATCGGCTGGTAACGTGGGCTGGTACGGCGGTAATGACGCTGGGCGCAGGGCTTTTGTGTATGTTTGACGGGAATATCAGCATTGCAGCACAAGTGCCGATTTTGGTGGTCCTCGGATCAGGAATTGGCTGCTGTATCATGGGCTTGCTGCTAACAGCTCAAGTATCGGTACGGCCTGCCGATCTGGCGGTTACGACAGCACTAGCAACGTTTTCGCAAATGATGGGCGGCATAATGGGGCTGGCATTCGGCAGCATTGTTTTGGAAAGCACAACCAAACACCACTTGGACAGGCTCATCGACCTGATGCCAAAATATGCAACCGATATTCTCCGGGCGCAAAACGACGCAAATGAGATATGGACGATGGATGTACCACCAAATGTACAGCAAAGCATTATTAGAGCGTATGCACGCGGGCTGCAATTCAATTTTGCACTTATTACGTGCCTGGGAGCAGTTGCTGTGGGCTTGGCTGCGTTCTTGCAGGGTGTGGAGCAGCACAAGGCACCGCCGCCCATGAACGGCCGGGATGACACGTATGCGAGCAATGCCGGCGAGTTTTCCCGTCCAGGGCTTGATCTCAACCGATTGGATCTGGACGACACGACGATTGTGTGGTAAAAAAACAGTGCATTGATTAGTCATTATATTGTATGTAGAATTAACAGGGCGTTTATACTACCGTATATATGGATAAAGCTCAAGTGGTGAGCTTGTTTTAATCCAAAGGTGCATGCAGAAATGCAAAATTGTCCGGAATTTCGCACCACGGGATTTCACCTTTTAAAAACACCCGGGTCACGAGGAAGCAAAAGAAGCGGTTTTGAATCCTATAAAAGCGGCAAGCACTTTTTTCCTTTGAGAATATTTTCTACCCTCTCCCATCTTTTTTACTCTGTTATTTTTTTATTTCCTGTACTAACATTAAACGAGCACAATGGATGTGACGTCATATGCAATCACCTCAATAACGCGCTCCGACGAGCAGATGCTAGCCATTGCGCAGAGTCAGCTGGAGACAGACGCATCAAGCGACCAACGTCAGCAAGTACTTGTGCGGCTGACGCGGTACCGCAACTACTATATAAGTGAGATTGAGCGGCAGTTGGAGCGGATCAGTGACATTAACAAGACATTGGCAAGGTTTGAGCAGCGAACGGACGACAGCCGTGGGTGCGCAGTGGACCGGCTGACTCGGTTGCTGGAAGATGCGCAAAAGTGTTTGTGCGAGGCTCAGTTGGCCAAGGAGCGTCAGGAAATGGAAATAGCGCAATGGAGGCCCATCGGCAGCAGCGAGCAAGACAATTCAAAGTAGTGTTTATGGATATTGACACACCGTTTCTAGTGTACTGCATTTTTTTTGAAATAAATTTCTGATCTGTGAACACGTCATATATGAGCACTAGTGATTTTTGGTAGGATAAAAAAAGTGAAACTCGGTGTACAATAAATGTCGGTTGAATAATGTAAGTAGTTGGACCTAAAGCACATGCTTTTCGTGGACAATTGGCAACTCAATATCTTCCGCGCGGATATTAATTGCAACCGAATTGTTGCGGACAGGTGGGCAGCTCATTGTTCGGCCAATGACAATTCCCGAGTTTGACCATGTGGAGAGCTCCGACACAATGGCGCGAGATCGGCCATGATACGCAGAGCACGGGGTACTGCTCGGCGTACCGACCTGAAACGGGTCCTCGTCGACCGGCAACAGGCTTTTACGATGCATGGCGACGTCATGGCACGGGATGCGACTCGGATACGGGCGGTCAGCCAACACATTTGGGTCAAAGACAGGGGGGAAATAGGTTCTGTACCCGAACCAGCCAATAAAAATGCCCATTACAGACCCTGCCAGCACGTCTTGCCAATGATGGTGGTAATCGGCCGTACGCGATACTGCAATAAGCGCCGCGCAAAACAGCGGCAAATAGAACACAATTGACTTGTACGCATGTCCCCTCTGGTCGTTGTAATGGAAATGTGAGGCCAAGTACAATGCAGCAAACGTCAGGCCACAAAACGACAATGATGCATGCCCGGACGGGAATGAGCGCATACCTTCGTTGAGATACCCAATGTCTTTTTGCGTACATATTCGAGCATCTACCAGCCGTAGCACTGGGTTTTCTGTAATGTTGGGCTGGCAGCGCGCAATAAAGTCAGGTCGCGGTCGACCTACTGCGTTCTTTACAATGTTTGTCGCTGTGTTGTTGAGGCCCATGGCCATAAATATGCCCAGCACTGTGCAATGAAAGTCGTGCCAGTTGCGTCGCCGGAACACGAGGAATGCAAGCGCGCAAAGTACGGGTGTTGCGTATGCCACAAGAGGCGGTACAAAGTCTGGCACGTAGCTGGCGTGGTACGAGTACTGGATCGACTGGTCGCTGAGCGAGAACTCGCGGTGCCGTGGGCCTAGCTTGCCAAACAGCCCGCCGGCTGTGTTTATTAGAACCAGGATGATCCAATCTGGGATATACGCTTTCAGCAGCCGTATGCGCCGCCGCCGTTCCTCTGGTGTCGGATGGAACAAGTGTGCAACGTCACGTCTTGTGGGCAGGTTTAGCCACTGCATATGCTTTCGAGTCATCACTGTTGTATCTGTTAAAAGCTTAAATATCTATCGTGTAAAATACATCTAAAACAAGAGGCAAAAAATACGAGCGGTGGAAAATACGAAAGTGCTGAGAATATGCAGCGGTGCATAACTAGAATTCTGTTCCGTGGTGCAAATTGTCACCTGGTCGGACTCCGCGATCCGATGTCACGGGCATCGGGCATGAAATTCCACCGATCAGCCTTCCCTGATTCAAACACTAAACCTATCCCCACTTTGATTACAATCTATGATCACAAACATGGTGACACACACCGACTAATTGCCCGAACCCAGTCCCACTGCACGTGTGAAGTATTTGTTTTTCTCTGCGCCAGTAAGCGGTTGGATATCAGGCAAATATAACCAGACACCAATGCGGGCAGCCTCAAATCGGACACCCCGAACCCACAAAAGAAACTCTACCCGAAAGCCTATCTCTTTTCAACAGAAAAATTTTTAGCGACGGATTTTGGGCTCAATGGGGTATAAAAGACCAATGATGGCGCCAATAAAGTTGGGAACGTTCTTGAGTTTTCTCAAGCCTGTGCCGATTTCCTCACTCCACACACATATGGCGCGGTTACAAGTCGATACGGTGCGGTGCGTTACGTCAAAGTCAAGCAAGCTGGACCCTAGCTCGTATGGACTGTTGTCGCCGCCCGACTCGCCCGCACCAGGAGTCGTCGAGAACACGGAGGACACGGTGGAAGTGACTGACGCGATGACAGCACGGGCCACACGCCTGAGCATCCCGGCGCCTGTTGCGTGGCCGCAGTTCAAGCAGCTCGTCGACGCCAAAGACTTGCAACCGCTTGGCCGCAGCTTCTCCATGCAAATCACGTACGAGCAGCACAAAGTGCGTATGGAACGGCGGTTCGGCTCAATAGCCACGTACTTGACCAACCACGTGTTGGCTGATCTAATTGCCGAAACCAACGCACCAGGGTTTGATCCGCATGCGCCGCTCAAAGTGTCAGACTTTGTGTTTCGAGCAAACGACTTTCCGTACTTTTTGGGCGACGATGTTGAGCACTGGGTGATGTGGTGCAAGAAACGCCTCGAGCCGGGATTCGAGCCGCCAACGCCAGCAATTGACGCGATTGAGGCACAGTTTGGATGTAGCGTTGAGTGGAGGTATTTTGTCAACCCGGTCCACCGCCAAAGTGTGCCGCAGCTCAGCCATGCACATGTCTTTATCAAACGTACTTAATAGAAAATATTGGGAATGGATTATACACAAATCCGAGGGATATTTTCCCTTGTAATAAACCCACCCGTTTGTTTGTTTTTTATTTTATTTAATTATCAATGTATTTTATAGTATTGTGTGAGTAAGAGAGCATTTGTTTGCAGGTTTGGATTCAAGTGGTTGCTGACAACAACAAAAAATGGATTAGCAATAATCAAGGTTCTCGGCGTAACTATTCAACAGCACCAAACGGAAAGGACAAACGAGAAAGCCAAGCCGCCAAGCCGTTGGTGCTATTGCACCGTCAAAAACCTGCTTAATGCAGAATCCACTCATCAGAACAATGCGACATGATTCTTCTGTTGCCACCCGCCAAGCACTTGGCACAAACGCAATGGTTCTAATATGGTGTCAATATGTGACAACCCCAAGACGCAATAATACAACGGGCTCAGGAGAAACACGAAACATTGCCGGCGGAATATGCAGGACATGTTCCGTGTTCACAAAGCGGCAAATGTTCATGCTGCAACGCACATCGTTTCCGGCATTGCAAATGTCAACAATTAACTAAATAGTCAAATAGACATCAATTATGCATGTTCGTCGAGTCTTTCTGCATATTTGTTGGTTAAAAACGCAGTGTACTGGGTTCGATGATCTGCGCGTTCCTGTTCACATATCGAAGACAAAAATACACGAGTGGCTTGGTGAACACGAATG
>JANBRD010000100.1:0-14323 GCA_027577575.1 Coemansia sp. RSA 532
CAACAGACAGCGTAACCCAGGCGGGTTTAGAAGCGAGACGTCAGAGGCATACGGCAGATATCCGCCGTCGGGGTTTGCTGGCGAAGAGGAGGACGACCCGAATAGCAAGGACGCGCGGCTAAAGGGCCGGATATCGATGCTCAAGGAGGTCAGCATTAGCATTGGCGACGAGATTCGTGACCAGAACCAGTTCCTGGGGACGATGGGGCAGGACATGGAGGGCATGGGCGATCGGCTGGGAGCAACAATAAAGCGGTTTCACAAAATGTGGGTGCGCCAGGGCTGTGGGCCGTTCTTTTACTTGACACTGTTTGCAATAGGCGTAGTGGTATTTCTCTACATTTATTTGAAGATGCGGTAGCTGTGCAATGAAAATAAAATAAAATATTAGACAGCGGTGTCAGCCTTGGCGTAGTACCGAGACATAAACTCAAAGAAGGCAAACTGGCTGGGGCTGGTACCATACTCGTAGACAAAGTGCGAGGCCAAATAAGCGCCAAAGATAGCCTTGAGGTAGTTGAGCGGCACGCGGGCAAGGATGGTGTCGAGGCCAATCTCCTTCAGCAGACGTGCTGGCAGAGCCTCGCGCATGATCAGATGGCGCAGAGCCACGTTGTCCCACAAAGTGGTCGACTCGAGGTTCTTGCGCAGCTCAACAATGGCCACAGAGAGATCATCCGACAGCACAGACTTGGACTTGCCAGTGGCCTTGGACTCATTCCACAGGCACTCAAACTCACGCGCAGCGTTGGCCTCGATGGCGTTCTGCACGCCAGCCACGTACTCTTGGTAGAAGGCAGGCAGGGAGCCGTCAGATTGCTTGCACATTAGGCGGCCAAACTCGTCGTCGGTCAGGGACAGCGCAGCCAAGACCTCGAGTGATGATGAGGTGACGCCGCCCTTGTTGGCCGATGCATCCTTGAACAGATGCACGCCAGCCTTCTCAAGACGCAGGCGTGCGTCCTGCGTAAAGAACAGATTGGCGCCCTCAACGACGTACTTGAACCGTGCTGTGCCGTCGGCGTCAAACAGCTTGCCGACATTGTTGATGTCGATGGACTCGGGGCGGCCACCGCAGGGCACAAAGAAGTCTGCCGCAGCCAATGGGTTGACGTGGAATGTGTTGCGGAATGACAGTCCGTCCTGCACGTGGGTGCCATCGGGCAGCGTAATCTGGAAGTCATCGACCAGCACGCGGAAGCCGTCTGAGCTGAGCTTGGATGTATCGAATTCCTGGATCATTTGGCGTGCATCGGCAAGGCGGGCCAGCTCAGCGCGATCAATGCCCTGTGGGTCATACAGCACGCCACTGCCGTCAACAATGGCCGTAGTGCAATCGTGGCTGATCTTGATCTCGTTGGAGCCCAGATCGCCATCAGGACCGCCGGTCTGGAGCTTGGTGCATTCACTTTCATCAAGGCCTAGCTGGCGGATGATGCCCAGCACGTACTGGTGAACCGAGCGCGTAGTCATGCCATATGTGTCATGCGGGATGCCGCCCAGGGTCTGGCTCTTGCCAGTAGTAAACGCCTTCCAGAACGGAGCGCCGCGCTTGCGAGCGTGCTGGCTGGCCCAGTCCATGTACCCGGCTGTGCCCTCATCGGGGCCAAAGAACAAAATCTCGTTGTGGCCGAGCCGGTCGACAAGCCGGTTCTTAATTCCAGGCGTCTCGCCGGTCAGCAGCAGATCCAACATTGCGTCGACGTACTTTTCAAAGGCAACAAACGGCTTGTCCTGGGCATCCGGATTGAGCAGAATGGTGCCCTTGGATCCGCCCTCTGGAATGTCCTTGTTCTTGCGGTGCTGCGTTGACGCCAGCGAGTAGTTTTCGTCAAACAGCGTGCGCTGGTTAATCGAAAAGGCCTCGGCATTGCGCGAGCGCACAATGCGGATACCGCCGCGTGCAACGTCCTGGAAGCGAACATGGAAGCCGCGGAACTCGTTACCAATGATCAAGAACAGTCCATACGGCTTTGTTGGGTACTCGATCGCCGGCAAGAACCCTGGATCCATGCGGAACGACAGCGCAACCTTGGTTGGCTGGTAAAAGTTGGTCTTGAGTACATGCTCGTTAAAGTCGAGCAGCGCACGCATAACCATGGCGTCGTGGTCGTTTGTGGTTACGCGCGTAATCTTGAGCCGCAGTTCATCGCTGGAGAGCGGCTCCTGATCCTGCAGACGCGTCATCGACAGCGACACATGCAGATCGGCCTTGAGGCGGTCGGCAACCTTGCTGACGGCGCTGCCAGAGTCGGCGCTAACGTAGTGAACGTGCGCAAAGTGAGCGTACAGATCCTTGATCAGCTCGCGGTGACGCAGCAGGATATCCAGAACCAGCTCGCGCGTAAAGGTCTCCTGGCGCAAGCGCTTCTTCAGCTTGGCCAGCACTTCAACATCGGTAGCGTCATTCGGGTCAAGGATCTCGGCCAGAGTCGCGTATTCACTGCCCAGGCGGTTAAGGAAGTGTTGCGCAAAGATCCAGCCGACGTTAGCGTACACAGCCTCCTGCACCGACAGCTCGCCAGTCTTGAACAGAGTCTGGAACGGCGTGTTTGGGATACAGAACAGCAAACTGGCCTCCTTTTTAATCTGAGCGACACACTCGTCGATCGATGCATGCGGAATGGCGGCGCTCAGCACCGGTGACGCATTGCTGCTGGTGGAGGAAGAACCTGCGCCAGAGTGGGTCAGCTTCTTGGCGTGCTTGGCCAGGTCCAGATACAGGCTGATAATTGTGACGCCGTTTGAGAACTGCTCGACGTACTTGCGCGACGAGTACATGCTGTAGTAGTGGTACAGATCCGACATTGCCGAGTAGAAGCCCTGCGTGCTGCGTTGGCGGTATCCAATCACAAGACGGTATCCGCCGTTGGGCAGCTCGTCCGAAACGATGACAGGCCCGCTGCGGCACAGCACCTTGGCGATAACACCGCCGTACAGGTCCAGCACATGTGGAGTAGCCTTGGCCAAGAAAGTGCGGTCCGATACCTGCGCAATGTCGTTGACAGCATCGCCTTCGGGGGTTGGGTTGACAAAGTCGCAGGCGTTGACAAAGTATGTGCGTAGTGACGCATCGAGGCTCTTGGAAACCTTGCCGCGCGAGCGGTATGATTCAACACGATATGCCTTTTGCGGCACGCTGATATCCAGGTACTCGGCGTCAATCCTACCAGGGAAAATAAAGGGGCGGGGGCGCAGTCCGATGGGCAGCGATAAGCAAAAAGTGGAGTTAGTAGCCACGTGCAGTCGGTTTGGGCAGATGATGGGGGCTGATAACGACTGACTCTGAATCACACACAAGAAGGCTGGAGTGGCCAGATGCGCGCATGCAGCATGCACGACCATATACGTCGGCACAGTTTTGCAGTCAAGCAGTGTCTCCTGAATAATACTTACATTTGCTCAAAGTGCGGACCCTCGGTCTTTGACACGCCTGGGACCGAGTTGTGGATGAACACAGCGCCGCTCTCGTGGCGGGTCTGGAAGGTGACGCTGATCAGGTTGTCCTGGCCGGCGCTCGACAGCTGCGAGCCGTACAGCGACGTGAGGTGGCGGGCAACAGCTGTGGGCGCTTCAAGCATAAAGTACATGTCGTCGAGGCCCAGAACGTTGTAGAACCAGTCGACCTCGGTGTCAATCAGGTGCTGTGGAATGGAGCCTTCCTGCTCGAGGATCGCGCACACCTGGGCGCGGTGATCTTGCTTGCCCGAGTACACGTTGTCGGTGTAGTCGCTGTTGGTAGAGACAGGATCGAGGACAGTCATTGTGTGAAGAAATAATGTGGCCGAAGCAGAGGCTAGAGAGGCAAAGCTGGCAGTGCTTGCAAAAGAAAAAGGAGAGAAAACTAATAAAGCTTGGAGTGAATGCTGTTTTGACTGGGGTCGGCGCAGAGCAGGCGGCATGCCTTATATACGGGCGGCACCATTGGAGCGAGAGTCTCATCTTTGGGAGAGCGAGCGAACAACTGCCAGCGATTGCGTTTCAGTTCCCAGAAATGTCGAAAGGGCCCCCGCACAAGGGGCGGGTTGGCTGCCCGACGCTGAGTACCTGCGCCTTCTCCCCTCTTTCTGCGTGAGCCGAGCCGCTTGCTGCTGGCGCGGGGAAACCGCTCTTGTGCTGTCAATCCATAAAAGGGACAAGGGAGTGGCTGTTTCCTGAGCACGGACCACCACTACTATTTCTAGCTGCACGAGCCGATCGCCGTTTCTCAAAATAGCTTTTGCGAGCGGCCTTGGGCGGAGCTGCAACGCAGACTTTGCGCTGTTCCGCCCATCCACAGTCAGCTGCCGGCCACCGCCTCATCCACAGTCAGCTGCCGACTGCCGCACTGTTTTATTACTGTCTACCTGGCGCATACACAATGGTGGTCAGTGCGCTGCCGCTTAGACGCAGTCTGTCGAGCCGGTCACCTGTCTGTCTGCCTTGCGCTTTGCGCACGGGCCACATGAATCTTTCCTGGGGACATGAAAGGGCAGGCATTGTTCCCCGGCATGTGCGCGAGAGAGAAGTAGCCGCAGAGTGAGAAGCCATGTCGCACGCACGTTTGCACAGTCAGACTTTGAACCCCTGGCTCGCCTCGGCTTCATTGCAACACTTGCCGAATCGGCGGCAAGTAGGGCAAAGTCCTGTTAATTCGGATTGAAGCTGCTGGCAAGCTGCCGGCATACATTCGATTTCCGCCTCGGCGTGCATTTTGGACAAACGCAATTTCCCCAAAACGTGCAGTGAAGTCTGAAATAAGTAGGCCTGTGCGCACGGAAGCCCTTGTCCGCTCAAACATTGCAGACGGCACGCATTGCCAGCTCCGCCTCCAATATCCACTCCCACCGCCCACGTGCGCCGGAGAACCTGTACTGACCAATGCCAGGATCATCAGCAGAACACGTTTACTCGCAATTAGCAACTGTATCGCCTTCGTCGGTGCGCAGGCTGACTGGGTGTGGCTTGATGGCGCCAGTTGCCTAATAAGCTGAGCTCTTTCACTCAAAGTACAGTAGCCTGAACAATCGGCTGCCTCAGCGCTGAGTTGCTTATCGGCATGCATCGCTCTCGGCTTTCTACGCGCGGCAGACAATGGCTCCACCGAGCAGGTCAGGGGGCCATGCACTTTGCTTTCCTCGTTTCCCACGCTGCACTTGCTTCCCCATCTTTGGATTCGGCTCACTGGCTCGGAGATACGGTTTAAATCATAAAATTAATGCATTGGATTTCACACATTTCTTATTTAATTAAACAAAAACACCTACTGCAACAGACGACGACGCAGCCGGTTGATCCTGATCAGGCGCTTCTTGTACCCAAGATTCTCCCACTCCTTGTCGGCCTGCAGCTGGATCTCCTGCCGCCGCCACTCGGGGCACTGCGCCAGCTTCAGCACTGCCCGCGGCGGCACGTCAAACTTCTTTGCCAGGCGCGACACAGTCCAGTGTTGTGGGTCATCGGTGCGAAGGTCCTGAACAGCTCTCCGGAGCTCGGCGGGCAGCTCCTTTATATCGACTGACTTGTACTTGCGAATCGGCGGCGGCAGATCGGCCTCGGTAATAGTGGGCAGCTCCTTGGGCACACGCGAGACAAATATGCTACCGTCGTCCAGCTTCTCCGTAAAGT
The DNA here is from genome assembly GCA_027577575.1 of Coemansia sp. RSA 532. NCBI lineage: Eukaryota > Fungi > Kickxellomycota > Kickxellomycetes > Kickxellales > Kickxellaceae > Coemansia > Coemansia sp. RSA 532. The sequence goes on from JANBRD010000100.1 coordinate 5,608, forward strand.
GCACATTAGTGCCTAGCGAATTCCTGGCCCGTGCAGAGCTCATGCGCACCGTCTGCAGCAGCTGTCCACAGTGTCCGAGCTTCTCGCCTGCCGTGCGGCCAATGCGCCCCAGCGAGGCTCCCAGCGTAAACATTGTGCGACTAGTTCCTTCTTTTCAGCAAATAACAGCGATTGAAAACAGAAAACTCAACCTGAATTTGGCCAAATTTTCTTGACATACGCTTATCGATTAATCAATCAGTGCGTGATCACATGAAATAGGCAAGCCAAAAAACCTGTCTTTCTTTGACCACACAGTTTGTCTTTTTTCGCTATTAAAAATTAGCATACACATTTACGGCGGCAATGAAGAATATTGTTGTGCTTACAGGGTCGTCACACCCAAAGCTGGCGCAGAAAATTAGCGAGTCGTTGGGAATTGAGCTGGGGTCGTGCAAGCTGGGCAAGTTCTCTAACCAAGAGAGCAGCGTCGAGATCAAGGACTCGGTGCGCGAGAAGCATGTGTACATCATCCAGAGCGGCTGTGGGCGCGTGAATGACAACGTCATTGAGCTGTTTATCTTGATTCAGGCATGCCGCATGGGCAGCGCCAAACGTATTACGGTGGTGACGCCGCTGTTCCCGTACTCGCGGCAATCGGAGAGGTCGCAGAAGAAGCGTCTGCCACAGCACCAAATTGGCACAGAGATTATGAGCTCGCTACTGCAGACCAACGACCAGCAGCCACTGCCACAGGGTACGTTTGCCCAAAGCTTTATGGGCATGGAGACCGACGGCGGATACCGGCAGTGGTGCGCACGAGCCGGCACGCTGGTTGCGCACTTGCTGCAGGCGGCCGGCGCTGACCACCTGATTGCAATGGACCTGCATGACCCGCAGTACCAGGGGTTCTTCCAGATCCCAGTGGACCTTATTTACGCAGAGCCGTCGATTATCCAGTGGATCCGCAGCGAGATTCCTGGCTGGCGCCAGGCCGTGGTGGTGTCGCCCGATGCTGGCGGCGCCAAGCGCGCAACGTCAATCTGCAACAAGCTGAACCTGGACTTTGCGCTGATCCACAAGGAGGACGTCGGCGGCACGCGCGAGAGTATGGGACTGGTCGGTGAGGTTGAGGGCCGCCCCGCCATTATCCTGGACGATATGATTGACAGCGGAAGCACGATCGGCCTGGCGTCCGAGGTACTGAAGCGCCATGGCGCTACCGAAATCTACGCCATTGCTGTGCACGGCGTGTTCTCGGGCCCAGCGCTGGAGATCATCAACAAGTCGCCGGTCACTGCCGTGGCCTGCACGAACTCTGTGCCACAGGACGAGTTCCGTGCCCGCTGCCCCAAGCTGCGTACGATTGACATTGCGCCGATGATAGGAGAAATTATTCGCCGCACCTTTAACGGCGAATCTGTCACACAGTTGTTTGTCCACGACGAGCAGCTGTAGCCTTTTCACTCGATTTAAAGCTTTACCTAATAAAGTATCTGTTCAAACCAGAGCTATCGATAACACATTTTAATAAACTACTAACCAAGCTCCATGAATCAGCCCGAGCACATCATGCACGCGTCCTTGTTTTCCAACGAACACTGTAACGCAGCCTCTTCTTCCTCGGTCAACGCCTTTTCATCCTTTTGCTTCTTTGACGCTGCCATGACCGCCGCGCCGACCTTTTCTGCATCAACAGTAAACTTGATCGCATCGGTGGCCGGCTTGGTGCGCAAATAGTACATGCCCGTTTTCAGTCCTTTCTTCCACCCGTAGAAATGCATGGACGTTAGTTTCTGGTAATTGGGTCCGTCCATATGGATGTTTAGGCTCTGGCTCTGGTCAATAAATGCTCCGCGGTCGGCAGCCAGGTCCAAGACAACCTTTTGCTTGATCTCGTACACAGTCTTGTACAGGCGTTTCAGTTCGTCGGGAATTTCGGGCAATGCCTGGACTGACCCGTTGGCGGCAATGAGCTTATGGCGCATGTTTTCGTCCCACAAGTTGTGCTCGACCAGATCACGGAGCAGCCATGGGTTGACGACTTGGAACTCGCCGGCCAGAACACGCCGCGTGTACAAGTTGGACGTGTACGGTTCGAAACATTCGTTGAAGCCGAGGATCTGCGACGTAGAGGCTGTGGGCATAGGTGCGACGAGGAGTGAGTTGCGGGCACCTGATTTGGCTACGCGAGCACGGAGCGTGTCCCAGTCCCAGCGGTCCGATGGCACGTGGTTCCACATATCTGGCTGCAGCCGGCCCTGCGACAGCGGACTTCCCGGATACGACTCGTATGCGCCCAGTGTCTCGGCCAACTCGCACGACGCTTCGAGCGCGGCATGGTAAATGGTCTCGAAAATATCGTGGTTAAGCTCGCGAGCTTCGGGCGAATCGAACGGCATGCGCATAGCCAGGAACGCGTCGGCCAGACCCTGGACTCCAATGCCAATAGGCCGGTGCCGCATGTTGCTCTTGCGCGTCTCGGGCACGGGGTAAAAGTTGATATCAATGATCTTGTTCAAGTTGCGGGTGATCACCTTTGTCACGCTGTGGAGCTTGGCAAAATCGTACTCGGTAGGCGACTTTACAAATGTTGGCAGAGCAATCGATGCCAAGTTGCAGACAGCGACTTCGTCTGGGTCAGAGTACTCGACAATCTCCGTGCACAGGTTGGAGCATTTGATGGTGCCCAGGTTCTGCTGGTTCGACTTGCGGTTGCACGCGTCTTTGTACAGCATAAACGGATTACCGGTCTCGATCTGCGCGTCCATAATGGCGTACCACAGCTTCTGTGCATCAATGGTCTGGCGCGGCAGTCCTGGCGTATTTTCGTACTTTTCGTACAATGCTTCAAACTCGTCGCCCCACACCTCCTGCATGCCTGGCGCCTCGTGCGGGCAAAACAGCGACCACTGGCCACCGTCAATAACTCGCTTCATAAAAAGATCGGGGATCCACAGCGCGTAGAACAAGTCACGAGCACGTACTTCTTCTTTGCCGTGGTTCTTGCGCAGATCCAAAAAGGCAAAGATGTCGGCATGCCAGGGCTCAAGGTAGATGGCAAATGCGCCCGGACGTTTGTTGCCGCCCTGGTCGACGTACCGCGCAGTGTTGTTGAACACCCGCAGCATGGGCACCAGGCCGTTCGATGTGCCGTTGGTGCCAGCAATGTACGCACCAGTTGCGCGGATGTTGCTGACGTGAAGCCCGATGCCGCCGGCGTTCTTTGAGATCTGCGCACACACTTTGAGCGTATCGTAAATGCCCTCAATGCTATCGTCTTTCATGGCTATCAAAAAGCACGACGACAGTTGCGGCCGCGGCGTTCCCGAGTTGAACAGCGTAGGACTGGCATGCGTAAAGAACTTGGATGACATGAGCTGGTACGTCTCGATGGCTGCGTCAATGTCCTCGCCGTGGATGCCCAGCGACACACGCATAAGCAGATGCTGTGGACGCTCAACAACACGCCGGTTGATGCGCAACAAATACGAGCGCTCGAGCGTCTTGAACCCAAAGTAGTTGTAGTTAAAGTCGTTCGAGTAGTCCAGTGCAGCATTGATGCGGTCGCCATGCGTCTGCACCAGCTGCAACAGCTGCTCGGAGACCATGGGCGAGTGCTTGTTCGTTTTGGGGTTAATGTACTCGTACAGGTCCTTGATGACGTCGGAAAACTTGTCGTGAGTCTCCTTTTGCAGGTTCGAAATGGCGATACGCGCGGCTAGGATTGCATAGTCAGGGTGCTGCACCGTCATATACGCAGCGGTCTCGGCGGCCAAGTTGTCCAGCTCAACGGTCGTTACGCCCTGGTACACACCGCTGATGACTTTTTGGGCAACTGCCGCAGAGTCGACAAAGTTGGTATCCAGTCCATAGCTGAGCTTGTTGATGCGAGCGGTGATCTTGTCGAACTGCACCTTTTCGCTGCGTCCGTCGCGCTTGACCACAAACATTACAGATACTATTAGTGTTCAAATATGTCCTTATTAGTTAAGGAAAAATAAATGTAGAATTTTGCAGCTTTGGAAAGAAAAAAACGCGTCGCGTTTAGTCAGCAGGAAAATTTATCGTGTTGCGCGTCCAATTGATTGATTTGATTAATTCGACGGTAGCTGGATCTGCCGCCAATGTACGTCACTACCGCCAGCGATGACCGTGGCGACAGATGGGACAAAGTCGCTGCTGACTGCCAACTGTTCGGCCACCAATGCAGGTCGGACCTCGTGCAGCACCGGAACAGCACCGTCGGCGCCCTGGCCGATGGCAAAGCGCATGCGGAACACGCCAAAGTTTGTGCCATCGCCACTGTCCACGCCAAGCAGCAGCCGCATGGCGTCAACTATAACATGTTCGGTCTCTTTGTCAAAGCGAGTGGCGCCTCCAGATCCAAGCTGTACGGACGCTTGCAGCTTGAACAGATGCTCAGAGACTTCGGATGCAGGCGGAAGAATCTGGTACGGCTCGGGTTTGTTGGCATCCATTGCAATCTGGTGCTGGAAAATGCGCGGCGCAGCAGCCCACACAAACACGCCATTTGCCGGCGTCACCAGCACCATGCGCTCGACTAGGAACAGGCAGCCGCCAATGACCATCGATGGCGTGCACTCGAGCGCAGCAGAATAGCCGACGTCTGCGTGCCGCACAGCTGTGATCCAGTTGCTAGTCAGCACCGTCTGTGGCTCCACACCTGCCACAACCTGGTCGCTCTTGAGCAGCCACCAGCTATTGTTGCGCATGATTGCTGCTCCAATAAGCTCACATATCTGCGACTTTAGCAAAAATCCAGGGCTCAGCCAGCTTTGGGCGCCGGCAATGCGCTGGAATGCTGTTATAGCGTTCTCGGTCGAGTAGACGGCAGCATTGAGGCTGTGCTGGTTGGTCGGCCGCCCCTCGCACGGCACATCGTCAAACACAATATCGGCGTCTTTTGGCGCATCTGCCAGTACAAGCCCTGCTGCCGCAACAGCAGCCTTTGCGTCCGGTGTAATATCGCGCACAAAAAGAGAGTTCACAGGCAGTTTTGGTGTCGGGCCTGTAGCAATATTGGCACGCACAGCGTCCTTGGCAGTCTGATCCCACATACTGGCTAGCTGCTCGTGTGCGTCGAGCACAAACTGCGTGGGCCCTGAGAAAATAGCATGCAGATATCCCTGGCGCTGTTGCGGATCGGTCAGCCATGCAGGGCAAACGTCGCGTACCAGAGTGGTGCCCTGCGTAATGTCTCTAATCGGCCACAGGATGCTGAGCGGCGTCATTTGGCCCTGTGCATCTACGTACAGCAGCGGCAGGCATCGCACATTAGGCACGTCATCATGCGCAACAGCCAGCCCCACGGCATCGGCCACATACCAGAACGTGCGCTTGGCCAGCGTCTGGTCGGTGCTGCGCGCCAAATAGTCGTAGCCCTGCAGGTACCGCCATGCGTCACGTGCCACTCGCCGCACGTGCTTTGCGTGCGTAATCGGATCTGTGCGGTGCTCGCCCACCAGCACCTCGGGCCAGTACTCGGCCTTGCGCTTGACCAGCGACACGCTGAGCACGCCAGCTTCGACTGTCCACGTAGTCTCATTTGCCTCCACTTCTGCATGCAAATCGCCGTCCACCGCCACCTTGCCACTCACCGTTACCGTCAAATGCGTCGCTGTGACGTTGCACTCGACATCGCGAGCATGGACTGCTGCACCCACAGCCACGCAGATGTCAACGCCATCCAATTGTGCCGAGTTGTCCAGCGAGTACTGTACGCACTCATATCCACGTGTCTTCCATTCAGTAGGACCATCGCCCTGCCCGCCCTCCTCGAGCTGCTGCATGATCTGGCTCTGAACCGAGTTCTGCGCAGTGCTCGGTGCAGTCTCCTCGCTGGCCGACACAATCGCCTCGATAATGTCACCGCCCGCCTTGCAAAGCAGCTCCCGCGCCCGCGCCTCGTCGACGCCCGCCTGCGACATCACTGCCGCCACATTGGCATCGACTGTATTTTCTAGCAGATCAGCATCGGGCATTGCTGGCAGATTTCTCTGCGGTTCGTATATGCCCGTGAGCTTCTCCATGCGCTCCAGCAGCCCCGGCACATTGTCTAGATCCTGCAGCTCCTGCGCAACCGTTGTAGTCCATATGTGATCCACCAAAAACACGTTGCTCTCTGCCTCTAGCTTCTCGCTCTTTAGACTTAGAGTGTGTTCAGCAAGACTCTTCACAGTGTCATCGTCGCTAAACACCACCCACTCGCCAATGTCAAACGTTTCCCCCGTTATCTTGTCATACAGTTGCCTCCATAGGCTCCTAGGCAGCCCTAGCGCCTCAAGCTGCTGCTGGTGCATTGCCTCAAAGCGCCCATACTGAAGCATGTATGTGCTAGCTGCGTCCACCGATGGCGGATCTACACAAGAGGTCTCTGTTTAATACTTGATGTCGCTTGTTCGACTACCAAGTCTTAACCTACCTATGTTGCCTCCTCCAACGGCCATAATTGTCAGTCTAATTTATAAAGCTCAAATTTCACTGAAGAAAGAAATAAAATATCGAACTTTTGCTCCCCAGATCCGATGTCATTGATTCTGACGATCGGATATATCCGCGAAAGATCAATTTACCGTTGTTTGGAGTCAAATGTCTGGTTGATGCAAATTCCAGTTTTGTCAGGAGCGTACTGGAGGATGCGGGCGTTGGTCAGCGTAACTAGTTCTGACGCAGCAAGATCAGCGTCAATATCGATATTTGTACAAATCTGCTGAGGCGTCAGTACAACATCACTGCCATACAGTGAGGGGTCAGTAAACAGATTAAGAATCGACACCTGGTATGAGTTGGCTTCCCACTGACATTTTGTACATGCGTTTCAGCCCCCTGTCTAATCAGCACTTGCTCTGACCTTCCACTAAATAAAGTATCGAATATATTAGAGCCAGAGATTGCAACAGAGTAAATATTTAAAAGAAACCTTGCTAGTTTTATACGAGGTGTACTGTTTGGATAGAAACGGGGTCGTATCACCAGTATTAGAATGTGCTTAAAATGCCTCCATGGACGAATCTACGTGCTGGTAAATGGAAAACACTGGTGCACTCGAGCTTATATGACAGGAGCGGAGACAGCGCTTGAGCTTTCCAAGATCCAAGTCGCCATAAACAACATCAGCTGGCCATTCAAATCTAGTCTCTTCGTGCAGACGTGCATAGCTCTCAACGGTGGATAGCGGAATTTGCAGGTGAAAGCGCCGCCGCTGCTTGCGCGAGAAGAACTGCATGCGTACCTGGATGCCTTCGTTGTACTGGATTTCTACAAATGTGTGCAGCTTCACCTTGCGCACATCTTCCAAAAGATCCTTTAGCACCACATTGGCCTTCATAACTGCAATGGTATACTGTCGCATCGTCAGATCTTCAGCATCAATGCTGCTTCGAATAACCGCGCTCCAGTCAATTTCAGGATGCAATGACGTAAACTCGGCCGATTCGCCAAAGTGTAGCTTGGTAAACTTGTCGTATATAAAGTCGCAGGTTTCCGCAGTTGCCCCGGCGGGCTGCAGTCCATTTATGGCCAGCAATATGCTCTGTGCACTCTTCTTCTCGGTGATTTGGCGGTCAAATGTCGTGCAAGTGGCCTGAAGAGTCCGAACTTCAGCATTCAAATGTTCGATTTTGCTGCTCATTGCCTCGCGCTCTGCTCGGATGCTGCTCAGGCTGCCTCGTAGCGACTGGATCTCGCCCGATGTGCTACCGGTCACGTTGCTTGGTGCCTCTGCCGCAAGCTTCTGCTTTGCCCGAGAAATGCGCAGTAGCAGCTCATCTTTGCGCTGTGCAAGCAAGTCGTTTTGGTCGTTAAAGAACGATACAGCCGATTCAAATTGGACAGGCTCTGTAGTAGCTGTATCGCTAACTGTCCGATCGGCCTCGAACAAGCTATTCAGCGCCGAGCAGTATTCGAGCCGCGCCGTAAGCTGCGCCTTGTGATATAGCGGTTCAAACTTGGCCGGATACTCTGATTGTTGCTCAATATCTGTCGCAGGTTCGGGAACCAGACGCTGCTGGCGGTAGGCGTTGAATACGTTTAGAACAAGCCCAGCCTTTGCCTGCTCAGCCAGTGACGGCGACCCAAATGTGACGCCAGCTGTCGGTGGTCGAGACAAAGCAGGTACTGGCGGCAGTGGGTCAAGTACAAAGCTTGGCTCCTTGGTTGGCACTGGTGTTGCCGGTGTGCTGAACTTGGGCGCTCTCTGCGCGCGGCGACCAGGAGTTGGCGTTGCAGAAGGTTGTCTAGGCGTTGATCGCAAGGCTGGAGTACGAGCTCTGGTCTGCGAGTGAGGAGTAGCAATTGGCTTTGGCGTGGTAATCTGCCTTGGCGTACGCACAGATCTGGGCGTTGTGGAAACTGCCGACTTGGGTGTGCTTGGGGCAGTCATGGGCTTACGCGCAGGCGTTCTCACAGACTCTTCGTAGGCAATTGGCGTTGGTGTTAATTCTGATAAAGCAGCGCTGCTCGACAAGATATTGCCAATCGGCTGTACTTCAGGCTGCTGAGTCGATATTAGAGATTGGATAGTGTCCATAAACGAGCTCACCATTGGCGGACTCCAGATCGTGCTAGCTGCGTCGATAGCTTGAGTAGCTGTAAATAGATTTTCCTGGTTGGAAATATTGTAGCTAACAGCGGGAGGAGTGCTGTCATCTAGCTCATCAGCTGAATCGTGGTCAGGCTGCAGTCGAGACACAATTCCTGTCAGCTCCATGGTGAT
>JANBRD010000101.1:0-14301 GCA_027577575.1 Coemansia sp. RSA 532
CATGACGATACAGGCCCTCATCTCTACGAGTTCAGCCCATCGGGCATTGTGTCCGAGTACTACGGATACTCGATCGGGGCGCGGTCGCAGTCTGCGCGTACGAACCTTGAGCGGAACTTTAATGGGTTCGAAGACTTGTCACTGAACGAGCTGATTGCAAGTGGGCTGCGTGCGTTGAGGGATACGGTGCAGCAGGGGAAGCAGCTGGATAGCATGAATACGTCGATTGGGTTTGTGGGCAAAGACACGAAGCTTACGCTTTTGGACGGAGAGGAGACGCAGGCGTATTTGGATTTGCTGGACGAGGGCGAGGCGATGGATACCGAGTAAGCCAGTACTGTTTGTGTGTGGATGAATAAATTGCACATTTCTATTTTCGATTTGGGTTAAGAACAAAGTGACGTGTTGTTGATTGGCTATGATCATACGCTGATTTAGCTATTATATGTTTGGCTGGATCAGCCAACATATTTGCTTCTTTACTCTATACTACTTCGCTATAAAGGGAATGGAGGGCGTGTGGATACACTTTAGCGGGCTTGCGTCTGGCGCCACACAGCAGGACGTCGAGTACTTGACGGACGGACAAACGCATTGCGTTGAATTCGACCAACGGCGGGCACGCGAAACCAGCGGCCGTTTTCTCGTCGCAACCGCGTCCATTGCCCACAGCATTCTCCAAAAATACAACTACACATTGCTCGACGGCTGCATTGTGCGCCTCAGCATGAACACTTTGTACCTGCAAAACTGTTATAAACTCGTGATACGCGGCACAACACATAATGCGAGCGAAGAAATGCGCTTGTACGAGTATTGTCGCTCGTTCGGCACAGTTTGTGCAGTTGATAGCGTGGGCAGTGAGACTAGTGTGTGGTTTGACAGTGAGATGGATGCGGAGAGAGCGGTGGCTGGCATTAATGGGGGGTTTGGAATGGGCGTGCAGGCGTATATAGATTCGAGCGAGCGTGTTGTTGTTGATTCTGAGGGAGAGGCAAAGGTAGCGAGGAAGACGGGGCGCAAGTCTGCGCGGCCCGTTGCGGCAAGCGGAGATGCGGGATTAAAGAAAGCGAGCGCGGCGCGCAAGTCAACCGGCCGGCGCGGGAACCGCATGCAGGGTCCAAACACTAATCGTGTGCAGGGATCGCGGCAGGGCACGGTTGTGCGGACCGAGCCCGAGCATATTCAACATCCATCTGCAGGGCGGCGCAAACGCACCACAGCAACCATGGCAAACCTGCGGGCGTGGCGGGCTCGAGCTCCCTTTACATACGAGTTTATCTACCGGCGTACGCCCGACGTAACAGCGGTGGACGACGGGCTCTGCCTATCGATGGCGTGGGGCAACTCGCGCGGCCGCATGGTCGACTGTTTCCTCTCTCAAGGAAACACCCAAACCTCTGAACTCGTACAATCGTGGGCACAAGTGCGCCAGTCGTCCGACGACGTTGCCTCGGCAATCACGCAAACAACGTTTGATCTGCCGCAACGTGGGCATATGGGCGGGATCAAATCACTGTTGAGCGCGTTCAACTCTGACGAGGTCCCAGTGCTGCACAAGAACCAGAAAAAAGACGATTACGCGCATGCTATTACGGGGCTTAAGCTGCGAGACGAGGGGCGAGTGTTGTTTGGCTGTGCAATGGAGCGTGTGATGGTGTGGACGACAGACTCGATTCAGCAACGCGAGTCGCTGTTGCTGCTCGACGGCGTGGACGGGGTGTATGATGTGGGACGGGACTTTGTGGTTGCTAGTTCAATGACAGGCGAAGTGGGCGTGTGGAAGTCGGCGTCGCGCAACTACATGTGGCGGTACAACGACACACGCCGGCTTCGGTGCGATATGGACGATATGCCAGTTGTTTCTTCCCTTCATGTGACGCCGTCTGACGACGGTGCATTTGTCGGCTACTCGCACGGCGCACTTGCGTATTGCGACTTTCGCGTCCCGTATATGAAGTCCGTAACATCGTTTGCAGGCGCTGTGCGGTGTATCGAGAGCACAACCGGCCATTGTGTGGTGGTTGGCACAGACGGCGGCTCCTTGTCGCTGCTCGACATGCGCTTTGCACGTTCCGAGTCGAGTTCAAGTATTGTTCGAACGTATGAGCAGCCGGTGCAAGCGCCAATCACTGCTATTCGCTCGTGTCCGCACGACCCACGAGTGTTTGCCGTGGCAGTCGGCACCAATGTGCATATTTATAACTGTGAGCCACGAGACTCGAGGTGTTTGTTGTTTACGCATGAGGCACATCAGTCAAAAGTTATGGATCTTGGGTGGCACCCGTCGCCGGAGTTTTCGTACACGATTGGGTCTGTCGAGCTGGGATCTGGGCATGGGTCTGGCGAGTTTCAGATCTGGCGGCCCTCTGACTTTATTCTGTAAATAACTGGTTCAAAGCGTACATTTAAAATTCACCAAAGAAAAAGAGAAAATGTATAAACGCTGTTCAGCTCCCTATATACGGTTTGTCGTCATAATATGATAAATGCTAGTAATACTAGCATTGACTAATGCTAGTCAGCGATCTAGCAATAATGGAGTTGATTTAATGCCGCTACCAGATGGGGCACCACAAATATAACCAAAGTTGTTTATTAAAAAACGTGGCTAGTTTCTAAACTTTTTATCTAGATATACCCTATCCGTTGGTCCATAAGCTATTAACAATGCCATGAGTCAATGTGTCTATGCAAGCAACTGCTGCTTGACCTTGAAATACTGGTCAAACCGCATGCGCGCATACTCCATATAATCAAAGTCAATCTCCGAAATCGACGCCTGAACAAGGGCCCACACACCCCAATAGTAATGCGACGCAAGCTCAAACACCCGCACCTCTTCAAACAACTCAAGTGCCTCAGACCCTGCGTCCTCATCACTCCCCAAATACTCCTTGAACCACTCCATTTGCACTTGCTTGCTCGGATACCTCGTATAGTCGCACTCGAACCCCGCGTACTCGCAGAAATGGTTGGCAATGTCGAACCCCCGGTAATTGTAGTTGGCGTACTCGTAGTCGATAAACGACACTCGGTCTCGCGTCTCAGACATTATAATGTTCCCCGACAACAGATCGTTGTGTGCAAACACAACAGGTGAGTTGACAGCAGTGAGCAATGGCTCCAAATATGCAAGCTCACGCTCAAGCATTGACATGGAAAAGTGCGCTTGGAACGTAGAGTCGGCTTGTGCATTGGAATATGTAGAGGGAACGTCGCGAAGCCATTGGCGCAGCACAGGGAACAGGCAGGGCGTGCGGTTGCCCGGGATCTCCACCTGGCCCCATACCGCCAGCTGCCGCGCAATCAGCGGCGCCCACTCCGCGTTGCTCATCGTCTCGGCCGTCGCCACTGTACCGGGAATATACCCGTAGACCAGTCCATTATCGAACTTTGCATAGAGCGGTGGACACATGCCCAAATCCGCCAGCTTCTTCATATTCTACAACCCCTGATTTACTCTTAGTCTTGCAAATCCTCAACTCTTAAAAATAATAATGGTGCAGCGCGTACTTACCACAAGCTCTTGGTCGCGATCAATAATAACCTCCGTATGGTTTCCATATGCACGAATAAGCACGGCCAGTCCCGTCCTTTGGTTCGTACATTTAACCACTACACATACGCACTATTAGCTTTCCAGAAACTCATACTATTCCCTTTCATAAAAGGTGGGAAAATTCAAAAGGAGACTTACGGTTGTTGGTAATTCCGTCTTTGAATTCCTTCAACGCTAGCTCATTGTCGTGCCAGTCGGGAAACACTTTGGTTAGCAGCACTCGAGAGTCGTCGAACAACGAGTCGCGTCGGACTGACAAAGACACGTGGGGCACTCGGGCCGAAGAAGGTTCCGAAGGGTTGGTCATTTAAAAATTATAGTATCTCCTATAGCAAGTGCAAAATATGTGGGGGTGTAGAAAAGAGAAAATCCAGACTTGGAGATCGAGCACGTTCTGGCTTTTTATTCCATCGAGGATCGTGTGACCCTTTTCCATCCAAATCTGCATTTCATTTTTAATGCTACGCTTGATTAACCACCTTTAATGCGTATTTTTAACCAACATCTTTAACCAAAACACTGCCCATCTAATAGTCGTACTTGAACTCAAAGTAGTCAGCGTCAAAGTGATGCAAACGCACATATCCGTCCTCTCCGCCCGACGCAAAGCCCTTGCCGTCCGGCTGCATGGCCAGCGTATTGATAGGACCGAAATGACCCTTAACAGTGCCCACCTCGTCCTCAAAGATCTTGTGGTAGAACCGCGCTTCAAACTTGCCCTGACGCGACGACGTGGTTGTCACCTCGCTGGCCGACTGTCCACCACCCAGAACAACCAGGTCCTGCGTGGGCGTCAACGTCGCCGTGTTGACGTTCGTGTTGGACTTGTATATCTTTAGCGCATTGAGCGTGTTGGTCTCGAACAAACGCGCGGTGTGGTCCTTGCTACTGGTGATAAAGTACGAGCCGTCTTTCCACATTTGCAGATCAGTAATCGTGCCTTCGTGGCCTGGCGCCGTCAACACTGCTTCTTCGCGCTTCCAGTCGTACAATGCCAGAGTGCCGTTGTCGTGGCCGGCCACAATGTACTTGTCGAGGTAGCTCCATGCGGCCACCGTGGCCTTGCTCGGCGACGGCGTAATCACCACAACAGGCTCGTTGCTCTGCTCGGGCCGGCTGGCGTCCACCGCGAACACCTGGATGGTGCCCTTGTGTCCCATACGCTCCTCCGTCACCATCAGAATGTACTGGTCGTCGTGCGAAAACTCCACGCGCTTTACCGCCGTCTTGAACTCCCACACGTGCAGCTGCCGCCCTGTCTCAGCGTGCCACAGCCGCGCCGTGTTGTCCGCAGACCCTGTTACTACCAGCGTCGTCGTCTTGTTGCAGTCAATCGTCCACAAAGATCCCTGGTGCCCCTCATAAGTGCCCACGCGCTCGCCGTTGTGCGAGTACCAAATGTTCGCCACTTTGTCCTTGGACGCTGTCATCAGCATATCCCCATCCGGGTTGTACTTGATCTGCGTCAACGAACGTGTGTGACCCTGCAGAAGAATAGGTCTCTACTCGTGTCAAAAAGGGTTCATTAGTACAGGCTATGAATGTGGGTAAACTGTACACTAGCAAATTTTTATCCAGACGCTTACCATTTTTGCGGTTGCTTAATTTATGCGCTACTAGATTGAATTTTTCTTCTTTCGAAATCGCTGCAATTGACCAGCCCAAGATGTAATCCCGATGCAGATACCAAAATATAAAATAACGAGCAAGCTGTTAAAAAAAGTGGGCCAAGAAAGGGAGAGGCGAGTAATCCAAAGCGCTCAATTTTAAAGAAAAGACCTGGTCATTCGCTAGAGAGACTTTGAGCGTTCTCCCCAAAGAAAAAATCACAGGGGTGGTTGATACGATGATTAGATCACCTGGTCACGCTGAATGTGCCATGAGCTGTTTGACTACCATGGTTGTGGTTTTGAACTGTGCCAGTGTTGCCTTGTCGTAGTGCTTGACGAGTCCTGATGTAGAAGACAAGCGGGATATTTGCACAAACGCAGTGACCAGGCATTTGGCTGCCTGTGTGTATGTACTGCTGTCAGACTCGTTTGTATCCTGACTGCCTTGAACCGCCACGGCGAGCGAAGCTATCGCTGCATCAAATTGTGCCAACAGCTGGGCTAGTTCGTTTACCCGTGTTTGGTCAACTTGCGGGCCTTCAACCAATGGCTGGAACCTCACTTGCTTTGCCCGCTCCGCCGCATCAGTCTGCGACTGGGGCGATGCTCGATGCAACGACAGCGCAGACTTGCGCAACAACGGTGCTCCATGCGGACCCGTAGCCTGAATCCGACTGTCCGAGCAATTACGTGCATGCAACGAGCCTGGCGCACCCAAGCTACTGTTTGGATTGTTTGTGTTGGCTGTTGATTCATTTTCGATTTCTTCAGAGACCCAGCGTCGGTGCAATGCACTTGCTGTTGACAGTGGAGATGGAACGGATGGCGTGTGAGCTAGCTGTGTTCGAGTTAGTGTCCAGCTTTGTCGCGTTGTTTTAACAAACACGCGGAGCATTGATGCTAGAGATGTTGATGCCGATAGCGCGTCTTGTGCTGCCCGGGTGCTTTCGCTGACTGGATGTTGCTCAGTTGTCGTCTGTTGCTGAGGTACCAAATGCTCGGCTGGAGGCTTGCTGCTATCACAAAGCTCGGCGTGTAGCTGACTGATTTCAACTGCTACTTGTTGTAACATGTTTGTTAATGCCTCCAACATACTCTCGTCCACATCGTCAAGACCGGCTGAACTTGCCAGCGATACTACATAGCTGCGCATCGACCTTGCTGCTTGACGACTCGAGCAAACACACTTTTGTGCTGCATCTATGTTATTCGCTGTGCGCGTATCTCGAGCAGCATCAAGTGTCTCAAGTAGCGCTGCAATGCTGTCTTCCACCGAATCCCACTCTGCTTGGCACCGATCTAGCGCTTGCCAGCTCTGACCGCTTGCTTGAACACGGTCAAGCCCGATAGCCAGCCCGCGAAAGCACTGCAGCATTCGGTAAGCCACGCTGGCTTCCCATCTTGTATCTCCTGACGCGTTCAAAAAGCAGCGGTCTATCCTTTCGACTATGGCCGGGCTGGGCATGGTTCTTGGCAGCCTCGTCATAAACACGAAGCGGCAGTACGTGTTAAAGGCAGAATGGTAAAAAACAATGATGCAGCGTATATTTACAAAGAGAGGCGACGCGTAGCTCTTGGCTAGAAAAGCTTAGCTCGGCTGATTTAACACGCGCAAAGCAGTGCCACACGCTATGGGCAGGATTAACGTGCAAAAGTCTACATTTCGGCTCAGCTCGAAAGCGCCGTCCATTTTGTCGTGCACGGAAAAGCAGGGATGGGCTTATTTCGCAAAGTTAGGATCTGGGGCAGCTTGACTGCTTTCTCTCTTCTCGTCGCCTGCTTCTGGTTTTTTATTTTCTTGTACATAGACGTATTCTTGAGATTCTGTTACAGTGTCTCATTTCCTTTCGGCTAATCTGCACAGAAACCAAACGACAGCTATATAGCGTCAGAGCGATACGGTAAGTCACGATAGAGCTGCCGTGGAAACATTGTCCTGGTAAAAGTTAGACGCTGGACATCGTATAATTGCTGCTCACAGTGCCTGTACGGGGCGGCTGGCATTGGGCGTGTTTACTCCCTTATCTCACTCTGTCGATGCCGCAGCGACGCGGGGAAAGGTGCCCTCACCGCATGTCCCTTCTTTTGATGTCTCGGCAGAAGAGGGCAGAGTAATTCCGCCTCCAGCAATGCCCATCTTGCAAATGCTTTCTTTTTAGCCAGACTGCTATGCAATCTATAAAGTCTGCCAGCTTTGAAAGTCAACGCGCTTTTGGGCAAAGTGTATTTATGCCACAAACTCTTTTGGCAGTTGGCCTCCGCCCGGCAGATTCCCGCCATTCTTTATTCTCTTTATACAGCCTGGCCCGCCACGCTTTGTTTGCTAATACTCCTGCTTTTGCCAACTGCTCATTTATGTAATTTGGACTTGCGTTTACTGTCCTTTCCTGCGGGATGCTATGCTAATTTAACTACTATTTGTTAGAGCTTTATAGATTCCGGATTCATTTTCTATATTCTTCGTAGTCTGCTTCTATTTCACCCAAGAGCAACTCTAAAGGCTTGTGAAGACAGCAATTTTTGTTACGAGCTGAGACGCATTTTTCTCTGCGCGTTATTTCCGTTTTGTCAGAGCGGCTCGCTTTTCTTTCTTTGCTTATCTTGTAGAGCTTTTTTCTATTACTTTCTTTCTTTTGAGGCGGTCGCCACGGCCAAGGAACCCTAGTCTAGCTTTAACGGCGGACAATGGCGCATTTAAACGAGAGCTCAAGGGCCGGCGGTACTTTGGGCGAGGAACAACACCGGAAGCGGCAGAGCAGGTTCCAGGGCCATTGGGATGCGGCCGGAGGCCAGAGCTCGCGGCTACAGCCCCAGTCCAACATTCATGTGGAGATCCCAGCCACCAGCCAGGCATACAACTGGAGTCTGCTGGCAGCAGGCAACAGGGCCATGCCTGGAACCGCCAACGGACTGGGCAATCTGCAGACGTTTGGCGGAACAATCGACGATGATTGGTCGGATCTGCTGAGCCAGGTACGTATATTCTGTGCATCAATGCTAAAGCTGTAATCATGTCTTGCTCTGGCTGCATAAATGAACTAAAGCCTCACATGTCCATGCCACTTTATTTATATTGTAGACAGATACCGCTGTCGATGCTGGAAGCAAATCGGCTGGGTACCAGAATGTTGGTCTGGGTCGAATTGGCTTTGGCGGCGATACTTCAGGCGCTACTCCAAGACAGCGACGCCAGTTTGAAGACATTATTCAAGGCGACTTTCCGCGCACCCCGTCGCCTTCGGTCGATGCAAGCGTGCGGGCCCGCATATCCAGCGGCTCGGCGCGCAAGGCGACGCCAGGCGAGTCGGGAATTGGTGCAGAGCTAGCGCTGGGCGACTCTGAGGCCAGTGCACGCGTGCCAAGCTCATCGGCGTTTTCAACGCTGTCTACCTCGGCACCGATGCGCAGTGCTAGCTACGCATCTCCGCCAAATGCGTTTGTGGAGGCCAACATTTTGGGAATGACGTCGCGTCGGCAATCGGCAGCGCCTCCCAGTCGTTCGCACAGCACGGTACTAGGCGCAGGCAACGATGCGCACGATGCGCTGGCTCCTAATGTTGGCCTAATGGTCAACTCACTGTTGGACCAAGAAGACGAGGCTGATCGGCGCAAGTCGCAAGCAGACATTTTTGGTGTGTCAGTTGGGTCGCCGCTAGGGTCGTCAACTGGGCCGTCATCGTCGATGGCGCCAGGACAGTCCCTGTGGGCAGCCCGTCATGTAGCACGTCTGGACAACTTTCAGCGCGCAGCGTCGACGCCGCCACGCAATGCCGCAGCAGCAAGTGCTACGCCAAGTGCTGACATGTGGAACACACTGGACATTGGTGCTGGGCAGGCGGGCGGGCCGGGCAATCTGCTTCGTGACAACAACCTGCTTGGCAACTCTGCCGGTCTTCCGCTGACTCCAGGGGCGCTGGGAGCGAGTAGCGCGCTGACCGGCGATGATTTGGCGGGTCGGATTCGTGGCATTCGTCTTGGCGACGAGGGTGCTCGCGTAATGCGCAGCGCTGACTTGCGTGGATCTCACGATATCTTTGGCGATATTGAAACGCCATCCACCGCAATTGGCCATGGCGCTATCACTAGTGTCAGCGACCAATGGGAAATGGGCCAGTCAATGCAAATGCAGACACCGATGCGCATGCAAAGCCAGACTCCGGGCTCGGCGACAGCTGGACCTACTTATATTGATGGCATTGTCACCGATCACTCGATGATGTACAGTGCCTCGCATAGCCCGGGCATGGCGATCCACAGCGCTGGCATTGCGTCAGGCACTGGTCCGCACGGATTCTCGCGCACGCAGTCGTATAGCGACAATCGGTTTTTGCGCAATGGGCCGGTCAGCGCATACCCCCTGCCGCAGCCAGTCGCGCAGCGGCCTACAGCTGGCCTGGCGAGCGCTGGCGCTGTGAGTAACTTTGGCGCTCAGGCAGCTCTGGGTCAAGGCCAAGGACCGTACTCTGCGCACCGCATCCACTCGCAGCCGCATACACCGCACCAAATGCCGCATCCGCAGATGATGAGTCCACATATGCAGATGATGCACATGCAGCAGCCTGGATCTCAGCCTGGAATGAAGCAGCAGATGATGATGCCGCGCGACGCGATGATGTACGGAACGCCACCGCCGGCGATGCTGAACGTTCAGACGCCGTTGAGCGGCTCGCAGATGATGTTCCGCAACGGGCCAAAGACCGCGCCGGTGATGGAGTCGCCCGGCCACCCACAGCGCAGCGCGCTGCTGGAGGAGTTCCGCGGCAACAAGACGCGCAAGTACGAGCTCAAGGACATTTGCGAGCATATGATTGAGTTTAGCTGCGACCAGCACGGCTCGCGGTTCATCCAACAAAAGCTCGAGCAGGCGACGCAGGAGGAGAAGGAGCTGGTGTTTGAGGAAGTGGCACGCAGTGCACGTCAGCTGATGACCGATGTATTTGGCAATTACGTGATCCAAAAGTTCTTTGAGCACGGCAGCCAGGTGCAAAAGCACATGCTGTCGAAGCAGATGGAGGGCCATATTTTGACGCTGTCACTGCAGATGTACGGCTGTCGTGTGGTGCAGAAGGCACTTGAGCACGTCATCACCGAGCAGCAGGCCAGCATGGTGCGTGAACTGGACGGACACGTTCTGCAGTGTGTCAAGGACCAGAACGGCAACCACGTCATTCAGAAGGCGATTGAGCGGGTGCCAGCGGAGCACATCAAGTTTATCATCGACTCGTTCCACGGGCAAGTGTACACACTGGCCACGCATCCGTATGGCTGTCGCGTCATCCAGCGCATGTTCGAGCACTGCGACGAAGCGCAGACGCGGCCTCTTCTGGAGGAGCTGCACCGCTACACGACCAACTTGGTGCAAGATCAGTACGGCAATTACGTGATCCAGCACGTAATGGAGCGTGGCAAGCCGATGGACCGCAGCCTCGTGTGTTCTCGTGTGCGTGGGCACGTCTTGCAGCTGAGCAAGCACAAGTTTGCCTCGAACGTTGTGGAAAAGTGCATTGCTTATGGCGAGCCCAAAGACCGCAAAGTCCTTATTGACGAGATCACTGCGGTGCGTCGCGACGGGTCAAGCAATCTGATCAACATGATGAAAGACCAGTACGCAAACTACGTTGTGCAGAAAATGCTCGACGTGGTGGACGACCCGCAACGTGAGTCGATTATGATCAAGATCCAGCCTCATATGGGAGCGCTGCGCAAGTTCACGTATGGCAAGCACCTTATCAGCAAGGTCGAAAAGTACGTGGCAGCCAAAGAAGCGGGCCAAGTGTATGTGGTTGATTCGGTTTCGGGCCATAGCCGAGGGTCGCATACGCCGATTTCGGCATCGTCAAAGACGTCGGTGTGAGCTTTATTTTTTACATTGTACAGCTTGTGTAGCAAGTGCATTGGTTTACCGTTTAGAGACGGGCTCGTGCCTTGCTTTTCACAATGTTATCTAGCACTGTCACATTTTCTATATTTCTTTCTGGTCTATCTCTTTATGAAACTTTTTATAATTTTGAACAAGCGGGTATATTTTACGGAGTTTTAGGGTGATGACATTTCGGGGTGTAATAAATCACCGCGTTTGGGTAAATACGTCAGCGGATATTTTAGATTAGAACTTGGTAGGCTGATGTAATCTGTGGGCAGACCACTTTTGTAGTGCTGGATCAGCTTTAATTGCAATGACGTTTATTGCAGAGCTGTGGGTGGTATTATCACAGGTACGCTTATTTTCAAGGTGTAAAAGCGAGTGGGAACATAATAGGCGCGTGACAGGCAAGATAAGGATACAAAGCAACTCGGTGGAAAGTAATTCCCCTATCTTTCAGCTGGGTCTAAACGGTGATAGGCGGGACGGACGGAAGCTAAAACAATTCTCCGCGCCGACAGAAACCAGCTGCAAGCGCTGATTAAGGCCATTCACAGTGTACTTTATTGCAGACGCACATGTTGCACGAGCTAATCGCTTATTCTCGCCCTGGGAAACACAGCGCATATAAAACACGCACGTCCAGGCACTGCATTCCCCGTTTCTCTTTACTAAAATCCAATTCTAATTTTTGCTTGCACCACACTATTTCCTCTACCAAGCATATTTCTACAATGTTCCAGTCTAAAGTATCCGGCGTGCAAGTGTTGGGCAAGGTCATTGGCAAGCAGGCCGAGATTCTTTCGCCCGAAGCTCTGTCGTTTGTGGCCAAGCTGCACCGTCTGTTTAACGGCACTCGCAAGCAGCTGTTGAAGGCTCGCGAGCAGCGGTACCAAGAACTCCAGGGCGGCGCGTCGCTGGACTTTTTGCCCGAGACGGCGCACATTCGCAACGACCTGACGTGGCGTGCCGCACGGCCAGCGCGTGGTTTGGTCGACCGGCGCGTGGAGATTACCGGACCGGTTGATCGCAAAATGGTGATCAATGCGTTGAACTCGGGAGCGCGGACATTTATGGCCGATTTCGAGGACTCGAGCTCGCCGACGTGGTTCAACTTGATTGACGGACAGGTCAATATGCGCGATGCGGTGCGGTGCACTATTTCGTTCACTAACGCGCAGGGCAAGGAGTACAAGCTGCGCGCGGATGGCAAGATTGCGACCCTGATTGTGCGGTAAGTAGTTGCATGTGATTATAGCTTATCTGGTGAAAAGCACGTGCCATTAAGCATTGTTGCTAATCTTTTTTGTGATTTTGACTGTTAGTCCTCGCGGGTGGCATATGGAAGAGGGCCATTTGCTGATCGACGGCGAGCGCTGCTCAGCCTCGATCTTTGACTTTGGTCTGTACTTCTTCCACAACGCCAAGGCGACGGTGGCGGCGGGCTTTGGGCCGTACTTTTACCTGCCCAAGATGGAGAGCTATTTGGAGGCACGTCTGTGGAACGACATTTTCAACGTTGCGCAGGACGAGCTGACAGTGCCGCGCGGAACTATCCGCGGTACGGTGCTGATTGAGACAATTGTGGCGGCGTTCCAGATGGACGAGATCATCTACGAGCTGCGCGACCACTCGTCGGGGCTCAACTGCGGGCGCTGGGACTACATTTTCTCTGTAATCAAAAAGTTCCGCCACGACGCGCGGTTCATTCTGCCTGACCGGTCGGCGGTGACGATGACGTCGCCGTTCATGGACTCGTATGTGCGGCTCTTGATCAAGACGTGCCATCAGCGCGGCGTGCACGCGATGGGTGGCATGGCAGCGCAGATCCCGATCAAGAACGACCCCAAGGCAAATCAGGCGGCGATGGACAAGGTGCGCGCCGACAAGACTCGCGAGGTGCAGGCCGGACATGACGGCACATGGGTTGCGCACCCTGCGCTGGTGACGCTGGCGCTGGAGGTGTTCGACAAGCACATGACGTCACCGAACCAGTTCCATGTGCGTCGTGAGGACGTTGTGGTTCGTGCATCTGATCTGCTCAACACAAACGTGAAGGGCGGCAAGATCACCGATGCGGGTGTGCGCGACAACATTGCGGTGGGTCTGCTGTACATGGCCAACTGGCTGAACGCCAGCGGCTGTGTGCCCATCCACAACCTGATGGAGGACGCAGCAACCGCCGAAATCTCGCGGTCGCAGTTGTACCAGTGGGTGCGTCACTCGTCGCGCACTGCCGAGGGCACCGTCATCACGCCAGAGTACGCAGCTCGTGTGCTCCGTGAGGAGGCGGCCAAGCTTGATCGTGCAGCATACCCGACATTGGACTTGGCGGTCAAGTTCATGGGCTCGCAAATGACCGGCACTCAGTACGATGATTTCCTGACCACGTTGTGCTATGACTCGATTGTGAAGACCGAGGACGATGCCAAGCTGTAAGCGTGCTTTGTGTTTTGTTTTATACCTTTTTTCTGTCTAATGAATATGCTGTAAGCGTAACTTTTGTCATTATCATCCCCCATAAGTATTAGATTTTGAATAGTAGAGTTTATATTGTGTAGCATGCCGAACTTTAGTTATTCAAGTAGTTTTTTATACTTTACATATCTGACAATGGGCTTGGGCAACGATCTAAGCAAATTTATTCCCAAAGACTTTGGCAAGAAGAAGAAGAGTATTGCCAAACAAAGCAGTGCAGTCGAAACATCCCGCACAGAACCAAGCAGCGCACAGACTGAGCTGACAAAAACAAATGTCACAGAGCCTCGCGATGAAATAAAACAGAGTACTGTAGCTGAACTAGACCTTCCAACCAGCCAACATGTACTGTTAAAGAGACACACAAAAGCAGTTTCGGCACTCGCTTGGGACGCACCCGGCGACTCGATAGTATCGGGCGAGCACGGACCAAGCATCAATTTGTGGGACTTTCCCACAATGGATCATACGTTCCAGCCATTCGGTACGATTGTTCCGTACGAGGGACAGCAAACTCGTGCTATTAAATACAATGCGTCGGGCACGCACTTTATATGTGCAACAAGTGCACCACGAGCCAAGCTGTATACACGAATGGGTCGTGCAGCGGGGGAGTGCAAATCGGGCGATATGTACGTAATGGACATGCGACGTACGAATGGACATGTATCAGGTTTGATGTGTGTGGACTGGGACCCGCAAAGAGACTCTCGGTTTGTGACAGGAGCAGGTGACTCCACCCTGCGGTTCTGGGATACGGAACGCATGGTGCAAGAGCAAGTTGTGGT
>JANBRD010000102.1:0-14168 GCA_027577575.1 Coemansia sp. RSA 532
ATGAAGATGACTCGCCAAAGATGGATGATGATGACATGTTGAGCGGCACACTCGATATGGTGGTTTACCAGCCCTGTAACGCAGGCAGTGAGGTTTTTAACACGTACGGCGACCATGGGTCAGCGTACCTGCTGCACCGCTATGGTTTCTGCGATACAGACAACGACTTTGATTCTGTGTCCTTGGATACCAGTGATATAATGCAAGCGATATCGGTGGCTGTATCTGAAAAGCGGGCTGCTGATGTTGCTGTGATTATTGCCCGGTCGAAACGCATGCTTGGGCCGCGGCATCGAGCCCATCAATCAGAAGAAGATGAGGATGAGGAAGAAGATGAGGAGGAGGAGGAGGAGTCCGATGAGGAAGATGAATCTGAATCTGAAGATGAGGATACTCCACCACCTGCGTTCTCGATCGATGCGCCCGGGCATCCTGACCTTAACCTGACCACTATGTTGGTGCTCAGCTTGGCAGAAGAGTCGGTATTTGATCAGGTCTTTAAGAGCTCCTCAACATTCCGGCACTTTTTCCCCATCATCCGACAATTCTGGACATTGTTCCAAGCCAAACTCGACTCTGGAGCATCCGTCTCGGCAGCGTTCCGGGCAGCCAACTCGAACACAGTGGTCAAAAAGCACACCGTCGGCATGGTGTGCCGCGTCGCCCATCAGCTGGCTGAGGCGCGACTAGCCCAGTTGGGCGACAACAGCATACTGAAGAACAAACCTGCGGATCCGATCCTACGTGCCCGCTGGGAAAGCGCCAAGCAGTTGCGTGCAAACGAAGCATCGGTACTACAAATGTGTATCAAGCGGTACAAGAAAGCTGCGACTAAACTGCTTTCACCCTAGATTAGAAAATGGTCATTTTAATGAGTTTTACAACGCTACTAGTACGAAAATGAGGGAAATTACACTACTAGGCTGCGTTTATAGTCGCGCCTGATTTGATTGATGTGGTGGAAAGCAAAGAGCCAGTTGCGTTGAGATATATGCCAAACACAACCTTGCCGTCCACGCGCATTCGGCGGGCTAATGTTGCATAGGGCTCTTTGAGCTTCTTTGCCGATTCTTGGTCGATCGATATCATCTGGCATCGTCGGCACGGGCCAGCCACTGCAAACCTGGATCCGTCAACGTGCACCAATGTCCATTTCAGCTCCTCAAACGGCTTGATCATATCCGTTCCTAGCGACTTTACAATGATGTTTGGACGGTACTGCATTGGCCCGACTCTAATTCTAGATGTTGCATCATCCGGGGCTGCATCCTCGGCTATCCACTGCTCAACCTGCCGAGAACTCTCCTGCGTAACCATCAGTATCTGTGCCTTGTTTGCAAATGACTTGTCAGGATAACAGCTGTTGTGCGGTGTATTCGCTCCAGACTCTAGTAGTCGAGGCTCACAGGCCAAGTAGCACGAGACAGAAAGTACAGATGACAGCCACAATGAGATTCTGTCCGACCGCACACGAACAGCTCGAACACGAGTGCTACACACTTGCGTCTCGGTGGTTTCAAGCTTCAAATCCTCTGGGCGCAGACTGATCTCCAGCGATTCATGTCCTGGTGCATCAAGCACCAGAGTCGATTTATCTATGTCGACGCGCGGGCGGATCAGCGCCATGTTTGGAACCTGCTTTTGCTGCATTGGAAGTAAACTGTGCTCACGCATAAGCACAAACACCCGGTCATATTTAAGTCCATGGCGAGTAACGGGCCACGACGTGCCAGACGGGACCGTCCACCCGTGGCACGACTTTATCGGGTATATGATAACTTTGTCAACCTGGGCGTTAACAGATAGGGCTGTTGGGCTGATTTCCATGGTGTCTATTGGCAGCCTGGAAATGGCACTTTCGGACATATTGTAGTCCCGGAACTGGTACAGCAGAAACTTGACTAGTTGATCAATATCTTCAATGCTGGTCATGGCGCCGAATGACACTCGCAAGGCACCGACTGGCTTGTCGTCAACCAGATCATGGTCATCACCACATACATAGCCCAGACTCGCGTGCTTCATGAGCTCTGGTGCCGACAAGCACAGCCATTTCTGTGCAGCTCCTGGATTGCAGAACCGGCCTGCACGCAGCGAAATGCCAGCCATCACAGCCAGACGCTCGACTTCCATGTATCCAATATATCTCCCAGCCCGGTCCTTCACGTTAAAGGCCACTGTTGGCCCAAACACTGACTCCCCCGTGTGTCCATATACCTCGCAAACCAGTCGTCCGTTCCGATGCCGCAGCGCCCGCAGCTCACGAACCGCATACTCTGTAACCGCACGAGCATGTCGAGCAACCATGTCAATTGAGTCATATATGTTCGCATGTGCGTCCAACGCATGGTGTAGCGAAATAATGTCGTGGAAATTGACGGTGCCGTCTTCTAGTCGTGCTTCAATATCGGACCGATACACTTGCCACGGCTGGTCGAATGTCAGTCCAGCTACGGTTCCGCCGCCAAAGTACCGCTTGGTCCGTAGAAACGGAACTGACGAGCGTCGAATCAGCAGCGCTCCCAGCCCCGTTGGCGCGCCAAATATTTTGTACATGGACATGGCTACAAAATCAGGACCAGCGCCGTGTGCGTCTAACCGCAACGGAGAGCTCGCCGCATATGCTGCTGCGTCGACCAGGACCCACCATGGAACATGAGTATCTGATGTGGATCCATAGAGCTTGGAGACTGTGTCGGCCACGTTGAGTGGAAACCGCTGCCCTGAAAAGTTACACTGCGCGGGGTACGCCAATAGACTGGTTCCGCGGCATCGTGCAGGCGCCGTAACTTCGCCGATATCGGTAAACTCTATGGGCCGCAGGTGCACGCCCTGATCGGCAGCCAGGCTACGCACGCCCACAACACTAGTATGCGACTCCCGCGTATAACAGAACTCGCCGTGCTGCTCTATCGGTGTGATTTCGGCAGCCAGCCGAATAGCCGCCGTGGCGTTGGCCGTAAACACCACAGCATATCGCTCAGCCGATGTTCCTGCGAAAGCGAGCAACCGATCGCGCGCATGGTCGATCCGAGCCTGTGTCCACTGCGACTCAACGTGCCGCGAGTGCGGGTTGGCCGGGATCTGCGTCATTAGCTCTGCTGCAAATTCCTGAATATGGCTGGCTGCGCAAACAGTCGACCCTGTGTGATCTAGAAACACGGTCTTTAGCTGCGGGTACTC
Source organism: Coemansia sp. RSA 532 (assembly GCA_027577575.1). NCBI lineage: Eukaryota > Fungi > Kickxellomycota > Kickxellomycetes > Kickxellales > Kickxellaceae > Coemansia > Coemansia sp. RSA 532. The sequence continues at coordinate 3,184 of JANBRD010000102.1, forward strand.
GGTCCGCCGAATCTCATCTAACCGGCCATTATAGTCGCTGGCACTCAATATGCCGTTTGTAGATGCCGGGGGTGAAGGTGGCGGTGTCGCTGGTTGCTGAGCCAACAGGCGCTTTTGTAACTCCATGTCTAGTATTATATGCAGAATATACAATATATGAGAATTGATTGAAGAACAAAAGGAAAAGAAAAGAAAACTAGTGGTCACCAGATGAGAGATTATTGAGAGCACGTTGAGTTTTTCAAGCAAGAGGCGGCAGAAAAAAGTACCCACGCTTCTTGAACATATCAAGAGTGCATTTATTCATGCACGGTGGTAACGACGGAACCAAACGGAGAGTTTTCATTCCAAATATCGGAGGTTTATAATAATTAAGCAGCCAATAAGCACCAACGATTACACATGGTTCAAAGTGCTCCACAAGATAATCTATTCACGTGATAAGCGCATACTATTTCTTGATCTCATGATCATGGACAATAATTACTGATGACGCAAGCACCACTTTATTCCCATTTCAACCTTCTTTTTACACCATTGCATTTGTCTGTTAATTTGTTGTGCATTATAAAATGTTTGTAAAGAGTGCAGACACAGTGTCCACCAGCGGCAGCACGCTAATTCTGCCATCCGTGTCTATTGGCAACGTGCCGCAGCTCAGCGTCGACCTACTCATTAACACGCTCGAGGCGACACGAGTGGGCATAATTCACTCCCCATATCTAGTGCCGATATCAGGGACAAGCGGATTCGACCATTTGCCCGACCAGCGGTTGGTGCCCTTGGAAGTATATCAAACCCCAGACATGAAATGGACAATTGTGCAGCAGCGGTCGCCCCCGCTGGCCAAGCACCATAAGGACTTTGCCCGCGAGCTCATGGACTTTATCGAGCTCGGTTCATTTTCCCGCGTAATTGTGCTAACAAGTAGCGATGCCGCGTTGCGTGGAGACGCAATGATCGATGGTCCGCAGATCCGCTCTCTGACTGTCAACTGCGAGGACGTTCTGGCAAACAAACTGCGCGAGTTGTCATTAAGCTCGCTGGGCTCCGGATATGTGCAAACTACAAAGGACTCTGAGGCCCTGCCGCTCAAGCACTTACATGCTGCGGGTGTGGCCAAGCCCTTACTGAAGCTATGTCAGGCAGCAAAGTTGCCGGTAATCGCGCTGGTCGCGCTGGTGTTTGAGGGCGACAATGTACACGATGCGATCAACTTGGCTAATGCGACAAACTCGCTGCTCGACATTGTGCCCATCACGCAAAAGTGGTGTCCACCACAGAGCTGGCAATGGCTAATGGCTGCAAATAACGCACCTAGCGAAATGTTTTAGTCAGTCATGAAATATGTTTTTAATTAAATCGCAGCCAAATAGCTGGCAAAATATTATAAAGTAATCGCTATAGAAGTATATTTTTTGGTAGTGGTGGGTACATAAAAAGAATCGCAAAAAAAAACAGCAATGTCGTCGACAAATATCTAAGGCAATGGAATAGTTGCCAGAGAAAAGCAAGACGAATTAAAACTGCAATAAACTAAAAAAAAGAAAAGGATTGTTGCAGCACTTCCGCAAAAAGAGACGGTAATAGCAAGCTGGATGAGAAGAGAAAGAAAAGATTGACGAGTGCAAATAAAAAAGAATAGCGTGGATAAAATATAGGAGGCGTTGCAAAGAAAAAACAAGCATATATACCAACAGACGCACCAGGTCTGGAATAAAAGAGAGGTCACGAAAGCCGCACATGAGATATGAGACTCACTCTCTTGGGAATGAAACAAGCCATATGAAAAAGGGCTTACAGTATCTCGTCAGTGCCAGTTACTGAGGCAGGGAACGCGCCAATCGGCGGCGTTACCGGCTGCAGCTCGTGCCGGTGACGCGAAACCCACTCGCGGCAGAACAGACTCGCTTTGAGATACCGCTTGTGCTGGTACTTTTTAAACACAAACTCATCGTCCATCGGACGCCCCAAGTGGTCCAGCATCAGCGCCATGCATGGCTGCAAATCGGCTTCCGAGTACCCGGAATAGTGCCGCAGATTGGCATCCCACGACCCAGCCTTGAGCATCCGCCGCGCCAGGCAGATGCCCGCCGCCGCAATGTGACTCGGTGTGTACCGAAGCAGCCGGTGGTCCACCAAGCAGATCTCCATCAGGTACTTGGCCACCGTGCGCGTCTGCATATTGTACTGCTCAGCCTTGGATACCCGCCGCAAGAATGTCAGCGGGCTTGGGAACGACATGTCAAAGTCGAGAACGCGCAGCATAAACACTTCGGCGTTCATAATCTCCTCAACCGAGTAGCAGTTGCCGGCCAAATACGCAAAGTCCTGGATGTGCGGCGTGGTCATCTCCTCGTACTTGCATGCCACCAAAAGCCCTGTCAGCCCAACCAGCTGTAGCTTTGACACAGACACTTGGCGCTTCGACAGGAACCGATCAACCAGGTTCACCGCCAGAAACAGTGTCTCTGGCAGCATGCGCAGCTGATAATGGATCTGCACCAGCCAGTTCACCAGCACGCGCCGCATGTCCCACGTCAGCTCTGTCTGCTTGCCCATATACATCTCATCGGGCTGTGTCTTCTTTTCCTGCTCGCGCATGTAATCGATAATGTCGCAGATGTACTCTGACACCATGAGCGGGTCATCGGCATCGTCGGCATCAATGTCGTCCCAGTCCCGAACGGCCTCCGTCTTCGGCTTGGGCGGCAAATCAAACACAGCCGGGCCTGCCAGCGACCGCAGCGACGAGAACGCCCGCGACGGTTTGGCAATTTTACGTGGGAAAGCCTCAGCCTGGGTGCCATCATCAACAGCCGTGGTCTGCGACTCGGTGTGGCTCGTAGTCGAGCAGGACGACTGGGACTCGGCCCATGTGGTCTCTTCAGAGCCTCCAACAACAGTCGTGTCGGATCTTGCGCTGGAAATTTTGGCGACAGCCTCTGCCTTTTGTGCAACTCGGGTCGACGGCTCGTCAGTTGCAATGCGAGCCCGAACCACGCGCACGGGAGCCGGCTCAGCCGAAGCTGCACGGCGTTTGCGCCCTGCCACCTGAGCCGGTTTGAGCGACTCGGTGCTCTGCTTTTCCGCCGCTGCCTTTGGCGCTACATTAGACGCCGACGATGACCGCAGGATCCGCAGAGGCCGTGCTCCCACAGGCTCTCCAGCCAGTGCTGCCTGAATGGCTGTGTCAGCGGCCGCTGCTGCTGCCCGGCGCGGACGGGATACGCGCTTGACTGGGTCGCGGTACACCTGTGTCATTGCTGCATCTACCGCGGCCAGCGGGATACGCGGCTTGCGTGCTGCTACAGTAGCCATCTTCTGTGTCTGATCCGTGGTGATTGTGTCGCTGCCCGTGCTAGCTTTCGAAGCAGAAGCTGCAGGCTTCTACGTGTGATAAATAAATTAAGAATCAGCAGTGATGCGTCGCAGAGAACACATACGTCGGTAATGCCCACAGACGTATAAGAGCCTCCAGTCTCGAGTCAGCACGCAAGGCAAAGGCAGCGGAAAATAGGAAGTAGTTGCTGGGCAAAAAGGCTGGCTGAAGAAACAAGAAAGGCAAAGATAGGCACAAAAACGACAAGGAACAAGCCCAACAGCCGTCCTGTCTGTGCGGCCATATCGCGCAGACGTGCTGCGCAGACAGGCATGCCAGCTGCAATAGTGGGCGTGGCGAGAGTCGACAGATGGATGCACACCAGACATACACGGAATATGCCGAATTAGGAAACGTTCTTTGTGGGTCCAAACAACCGAGGCACAAAAAAGGCGCTGCAAAAGAAACAGCAAAATACGCGAGTGCCCGATTTGCATCGTCAAATGCGTAATAAGCCTGTTGGCAAGGGAATGGCCGGGGCTCGGAGGAAAATCGCTCTTTTGTTACAAAATAAAGCAGTCAGCCAAACTCACGCCTCGCCGTACGCGAATCAAGCACTGCTATAACCAGGACACTTGCAACGCGAAAGACGCCTGTCAGGGTGCACAATGCGTTTGCGCGTGCCATTGCTATACAAATGCACACGCAACAAAGCTGGAAATCAGCGCTGCTGCAGCACATGCTGTCACTGCAATATTATGCTGGGGCAGTGTCCCAGAAACTGCAGCTGGCTGAGCAAGCAAGACGAACCATGCATCGACCAACATACAGGCTGGGACAAATAATAACATTGTCTCTGGGCTAGAACGAACTGGTGGAAAACTGGCGCCACGCAGTCCAAGTAACAGGACTGGATGGCATCAGATGACAGAAATAGAAGCGGAGGCCTGAAACCTCGGATCTTAGCGCGGAAGCGCCGTGCATATACTGCGTGACCAGCGCGATCAACATTGCTGTACAACAAAATGCTGGATGTACAGACGCGCCATAAAAGCGTCGCGCGTCTTCAAGAAAAAAGGTGGCAAACAAAACTAATGACCGCGGATAAAGCATGCATTGTTGCACCATGCGTTTAACGGCCATGTGCTTGCAAAGAACATGCTGCATTTTGCATTTGCTGTTCCCATAGCCTGTGCTTGGGTCAGATGGGCGCAGGTCAAGGCGTCACAGCTGATAAGAGAGTCAGAGCTAACTGGCACTTAGTTGGCAACACACACGGTGATGGACAAGTGTTCATTAGAACAAGCTGCGTCTTTAATTAAATGAGACTGCACAGACATTTGACAGCAGATCAGAAAAGATACGCTCTGCCAAGTGTACTGCTGCAAATCACAACACCCGCTCCATGTGAGTTCCAACAGGGTCATGCACAGCCGCAAAATGCAGCATAAAAGGCAAGCACAGACGGGGCGCAATCAGGGTTCACAGACATTCGGGAGCTAATAGAACATTGACAGATGTGAATCTTAGATAAAGACAGGACCTACCTTTGCATTCAGGGCAGATTTGTTGACAGTGCCCAGCACTGGTCGTGTGTTGGTTGGCTTGGATTTGAGCACAGCCCGAGGGGCAGTCGACTGGTCGGCCATGTTCTCGTTTTTGGATAGCGTCTTGCTTTCAGCTGATACAGAGCGCACAAGTGTCTACGACGGAACAAGTCAAGTTAGCGAGATGGCAACCAAATTTTATATGCGATGACGAGAGCCAGGTACATTGGTCGGGGAAGGCAAAGCTCATGTCAGGCACTATTTAACCCCGGCACGACACAAGCGGCCGCAAAATGTTGGCCACTCGCTGCCAGAAGCAGGCAACACTGCAGTGCAGTGCCACATGAGCTCCTCGCCAGCTGATACGCTGCGGTTGTTTACGATAACCTGGGGGCGGGAACTAAGCCTTCCCAGCTCGCTTCCCAACCGGGCATCAGCCACTGTAAATTGTCGTATTGGCGTTGTATCTAGCAATGGAAGCGTTCAAGACAACGAATCCAGGGTCAGCGTCTGTGCAACTTACCGCGCGAGTGTGGATTGCCATGGTCGATGGATAAGCGCTCTAGACGAGTTGTGTTGGGTGCGGCGAAATAAGATATCCAAAGGAAACTTCTGCGATCTCGTATGTAAGCTGGTCAGTGTGGTCGGCGCTCGGTAAGCAACACTGTCGATTCTCGGCCAACGATGATGCAGTAGAAAACACTCGTTCAGTGTTAGCACGAGTCTGCAAGCGGGCTGATAAATGGCGGAGTTAAAGCACGGAACTGGTGATAAACTCTAGCTTCGTGCAGTGAAATAGCAGCGAGTTAAAGGCACGACAAGTCTGTAGCGGTTCTATATGTACCTGAAGCAGATAAGACAGGCAAAGACAAGAGTGCTGTGTAAGTAAACTGTACAAGATCTGATATCGCAGAAGATGAAGCAGGCAAGCGGAAAGAAAAAAGACACAGAAGGCAAACGCATATCGCTGACCACAGCAAGGGTAGAGCGGCAAAAGAAAATTTTGGAGAGCTGGCAAATCCCCCTACCCAGTCAAGCTGAGCCGAACTTGCAAATCAGGCATCGGGTCATCCATGCTTGCCCCAGCCAAATCTGCATCGAATGGCTGCCGGACCGACTCAACCAACGCCGCCGGTGGCGGTAACGCATGTGGTAATATGCTGTCTCACGCCTTCACACGCCCGATGAGCTGTAATGACTGCGCAATAATGAGGAGGGATACCAGCAAACAAGACAACCGTCCATCCCCCTTCCCCTTGTCTGAACAAGGCGCTGTTGACGCCAAGCGCACGCCCATTCAGACCACACGATATCCAGCAGACCATTGCTTGCGCAAAATAGCAAAAGCAGGGAGGACAAGCCCGGTTGTTTGTCAGCTTGTTGCGTTAGCTAGAAGCTATTATATTTGCCATCGGAGAAAGAGGGAGGGGGCGCTTGGGCAGTCGGACAACGCTGGTCGATTGGAGATTCATTAGAAGCAATAAAGTGTAAATATTATTGCTGTCTAGCAGCGCGTGATGCATACTGAGTACTAACAGCCCCGGCAGCTGAAACAAAGCGTAGGAAAAGGACAACACAATTACAATAGACAGAAATGGACCAGCAGAGATGAAAGATGTCCATGGGACCGGTCTGGCAAGCGGCGCAAAATCCAGGCTTTCTGATTCTTGCGTTGCTACGCAGGTTTGCGACCCACAAACAGTGTTGCGAATCTGGAAGTAAAACACGCGAACAGGTGCAATTTACATCTGCATGACTCGATGGCATAGCTGATGTGGGCAATCCGCACAAAGACAACCTTTGCGGGTGGTAAGGCTGTGGACCACTAGCCTGCGGGTAAATTTCTGGGCACAGGAGGCTTCTGTTAAGCTGTGTCACAGGACCACTAAAGCGCTAATCTTCTGGAAAGCACATGCTGTTCTCTATGCATCGTCTCTTACCTCGTAATATTCCGTCAGATGATTTGACGAATGCGAAATTGCGGTTAAAACTAGCGACTCGGGCGTCAGCAGGCAATATTGGCGAGTGCAGAAATTAGGTAAAATAAGTGTCGTATTGCGAGTGTCAACTCTAGTTGGCGAAATGCGAGTTGTGGGGAGTTATAGAGTGAGTATGCGGCGAAAACGTCTGGGTAAAGGTGTTCAATGTAAATTAGCAAAGAACGGTATCTGCAGAGTTGGGCGGAGTAAGAGAAATGTCAGATACCAGACAGACAAGGAGAGGGGTTGGCGAAAGAGTAGATTAAGCGGGCGATAAAGGCAAGAAGAGGGTGGAGCAGAGGCCGAGCAAGCAGCGGTAACAGGCTGCGTATGTCCTTTTGAGGCGAGGCAATTCAGGGACCCGACGACGTGGTGAGCGCAGACTGACCGAGCAATATGCTGGTATCCCGGTCCTTATTCACCCCTTTTCAGAACAAGGGATGCCCCAAATTGCCGCGCTGATTGGGCTATATCCAACTGAGTAGTAGAATGTTTACCTCTAGTCGTCAAGGTGCTAAGGAAGTAGCAAGCTGACCGACAAACAGGGAAGCCCTGTTTTCTGCTGGAAGCGGTGCATTTTAAAGCTTCTGGTCCACCTTGCCCGAGCCACGCGATGCACTCAGAAACATGTCAGCCCATTTGTTGTTTGTTTCCCCTTTTGTTGCTTGAACTGTTTTGCATGTCTCGTCTTAACAATGCATCTAGAAGTTTAGGCTACAATCAAATGTAGTAACTATAGCGCTTATCATTTGCAGATTATCGCCGCCCAAGGGCTAGGGTGAGCTGCTAGCTTTTGTTTTCTACCCGATCTTGCCCCTGCATCAACGGCCAGTACCCACCAAATAAAAATACATATATTTGAGTAGCATATGGCGTGAGCTAATGAACCGTGAATATACAATAAAAATTTTCAGTTCGAGCTGGATCGATGCAAAATAAGACTATTTCGAGTCGCTTGCAAGACTATTTTTTGGACCAAGTTAAATGGACCGTTTGGAACCAGTGCCAAAATAGACATCGCAGTAAACGGGCCAGACTGGTGTGGCAAACTGGTAGGCTAAATCATTATTGTGATTGAGCCAGTTCTGTTTGTTGCTGTACTGCCAGATCCTCAACTATATTGTCTGCCGACAAGTAGTAAAAATGTGCGTGCATAACATGAACTAAAGGCCCGTTCAGGTTTTGCTGTATTTTTATTTAAACGCCGAGTGTTGCTATGCACGAAGCTTGATAAACTTTTAGAAATCTAATCGGTATGCTTAGAGTATAGCCGAAGCTCCTTTGGCAGTTCGTCTTCAGGAACAATTCGATCTGCAAACAGAATCAGCCGCACACAGATACTGGCATGGACCGTGATTCGACGCACTTCTTTGAACCCAGTTCCGTAAATGCGGGTAGCCATGTCCCGTAAATCCAGTGTCAGATAGTTCCACCCGCGGTCTAACCGAAGCGGCAGGCAACTGATTTTGTGTTCGACGCGTGCTTCTGATTCGTAATTTGATGATCGAAACCGTCGGACCTTCCCATGTGTATCGAGTATCTCGGCTTCGAAGCTAAATAAGTGGTCCATGTTTTTTATTAACATTGTGATGAACGGCAGTGTTATCCCAAGCGTTTCAGTCTTGTGTTTTGGACAGCTGATAAACGAATGGGCAAGATCGGCGCTTTGGATGCACAGAACGATGCTGTCAACCTCTTCATCTTGTTTAAAGATAATGTGCTCGCCTGCAGCTGTAGATGTGCTCCACAGCTGCAACGGGTTCATACTGGCGCTGTTGAATAGCGTTATGATTCCACCCTGGTGAATATGGCGAAACATAATGTAGCCAAATGTTGCAAAAATACCAAAAATTACTGCATCACACAAATCCAATCAATAAAATGCAAGTCAACTTCTTGAAAGCTACAAAATGGAGGTATAATATGGGCAAATTGCATTTAGGAGCACATATGAACATATTCGACATTAATGTACACTACGAGAACAAGATGTAAGAATAATTACAAAATTAGTGCATAAATATATACAATCAATTCATTTCTGCACGTGTTCTATCTCGGATCATCCAACCAAACACAACAAACTTTCAATTTTGTTCTTATTGTGGTAGTGTTTTTCTCAAAAAGCTGTCAACAAGTCGTTTAACCCATGCGCACAATACCGGCTGCCATAAGCTTGCGGAGGTTGCTTGCTACCGCCGGGTTCTTCAGATGTTCGCGGGCTGCACGGGGATCAGACTGCATCTGCTGGAGAATGTTCTGCATGACTGGGTTGCCCAACAGGCTGGCAATCTTGGGGTTGGCCTGTGCGGCCTTGAGTGCCTCCTCCGGAGTGACCCGTGCGTTCTGCTCATTGATCGCGTTGTAGCACTTGACTTCAAGCTGGTCAATCTCGGTGGCATTCTTCCGAGCCGTATCCTGCTTCTTGGCCTCGTCCAGTGCATCGAGCGCTTCGGCGTACTCGCGCATGCGGAACAGCGCATCACCCTTGCGGACGTAGGCCTTAACAAAGGTCGGATCAATATCGATACATGTGTTGCAGTCCTTGACTGCGTCCGGAATAGCCATCAGCTTGGTTAGGCAGGCAGCACGGTTCGAATAGTTGCGCGGGTCCTTGGGGTTGCGCTTGATCGCATCCGAGTACTCCTTCTGCGCGTCGACATACTGTGCAGCCTTGAACAGCGCATTGCCGCGCTCACGGGCCTCATCGGACTTTGCTGGATCGAGATAAGCCTCCTCCTGCTTCTGCTTGTGCTCCTTCTCAAGCGTGCGCAGCTTGTTCAGAATATCAGCCGAGCGGTGCTCAGACAGCGACCGGTTGTAGTATTTAATCGCATTCTCGACATCGTCCTGCTTGCTGTATGCAGTGCCAATGCGGCCAAGCGCCTTGGCAATGTGCTTGTAGTCAGCGCGGTTCTCACGACCAACCTCAATTGCCTGCTCGGCCGTCTCCATGCAGTCCTTGTAGTTGCCCATCTCAAAGTACACTGCCGACTTGTTGTTCCAGTAGGTAATGTCCGTCGGGTTCAGCTCAATCGCCTTGCTGTAGTGGTCCAAAGCCTCCTCAAACTTGCGTGCCTTGTACGCAGCATTACCCTTGGCCTTGGACTCCTCAGCCTGCTCCTTCTTTGCCTTGGCTTCCACCTCATCCTCTGTCAGCTCAACAGGCTCATCAACTTCCATGCTATCGACCTTTGACTCGGGCTTTGACTCGTATGTAGGAGGTGGCGACGACATGGAAGGTCCGGCTGACGAATCCGCGCCGGGACCGCCTGGCATCTGGCTGAACATATCGCCCATGCCCATCAGAGTAAGCATAGCCATGGTAATCCGCTGGTCGTTGCCATGCTCGCGTAGCTTGTTCGGATCGGCCTGGATCTCTTTGATCTTGGCCACAAAGGCTGGATCGGCAATGTATGACGACGTCGCTGGGTTAGCTGCCAGCTTTCCAATAACATCACCGCGGAAAGCGCCCGCCATCTTATCGCCCATGTCGCCAAAGCCCATCTCCTCGGCCTCCTTATTCACTGCTGCATCGGCATCAGCCAGTCCCTTCTTCAACAGCGCGTTGTTCGGGTCGTGCTTGAGCCCCTCCTCGTATGTCTCGTGCGCATCGGCATATTGCCGCAGTCCAAACAGTGCTGCGCCCTTGCGGCTGTAGCCCTTGGGCCAGTCCGGCTTAATCTCGATCGTCTTCTCTGCATCTTTCAGAGCCTCGTCGTACTTTTTGAGTGACGCCAGCGACGCCGACCGGTTCGAGTACAAAACGTGGTTTGTGGAGTCAAGCTCAATTGCCTGAGTAAAGAGCTTGATTGCTTCCTCGTGGTTGCCGGCAGAAAAGGCCGCATTGCCCTGGTTCTTGAGGTCGTTGGCCTATTTGAGAAAACGGCATCACCAGTGAGTTTAGTGATTTGGAATTATCAGCAAATGCGGAGTTGCTAATGCACTAGTTCTCGACTCACGGCACTTACAGTCGACATTGTTGATGACTGGGTTCGTTAACGCCTAATTTAGTATAGCTAGTAGAAAAGTGTAAAGGTCAAAAAGAGAAGGAATGGCGAGTAATATTTCAAATGGCTGGAAATCGAAAGTGCCAGAAGCTGCCACAGGGGACTAACTGGCACAAGTGGCACCCCT
>JANBRD010000103.1:0-14153 GCA_027577575.1 Coemansia sp. RSA 532
CCAAATTCGAGGAGAGTGTTACTACAACTCTTTGGAACCGAGTTGTATTTCTTTTTTGGCAACTGCGGCCACAATTGCTGCAGGATAATATTTTGCGTATTTTTTTTTTGCATTAGGCAATGCTCGCCCTTTTCCCAGCTTTAAAAAGCCGCTGGGCCGCCTCCCGCCCTTCTCGTCTCGACTCATTCACGTAGAACTTTTCTTTGTTTTCAGTTTACTTTAAGGTTTATAAAACTACATCTCCATTGTGCATTAGCACACACTTTGAAAGGATACACCGATGATCAAGCTTCAGTTTTTTTCTCGTTTCAAGAAAGGAACACGGGCCGCGAACCACGTAGAGGCGGTACCTGTTATCAACCAGCATATGCTTCGTCGGTCGCTCAGCGTTTCGTCGATTGATTCACAGGTCACCCTGGTTGAGACGGATGCGCAGTACATAATTGCGGCCGGTGCACATCGTCGCCCGCTACGCCAACCACGTCCAAACAGCCAGTTTACCATTGGCGCCAGACGTGTCATCGTGTGCTAATAACTCTTCTTCTGGCGTGTCAAGTCGCATTGCAAACACTGTATATTCTTCCCTTTTTCCCCATTTCGCTTTATTTTCTTGTCAATGCCACGAGACCACACGATCCTCGCATCTGCTGATGATGACAAATCTACCTTGACGCAGCACTTGTGTATATGTGTACTATGAATGTATCTCGGTAACTTTCCTTTTTCGGTTTACAATGTACTTTGTATCAAACTTTGCGCACGGTGTGCGTTCATAGCTGAATCTAGTGGCCGTATGCAGGTCCGCATGAGCTAAATGATTGTCCGAGTAATGCGTAAATTTGACATAAGCAGTGTAACTTGCGGACAGTATGAGCAGCATGCGCCGAAAGCATACATACGGTGTCAGTGTTTCAGCCAAGCTTTTTTATGCTGGGGTGTCACGCCATTCTGCGAACCAGTCCAGAACCGCTGATTCATGTGGCCTGATCGCGCACTGATGAGCGTAATCTTGGCTCTACATGGAAACGACAGTTTAAAACGCGATTCTTTCTTCCTCGTGCTTTTCTGTGTCTGAAACACCCCTTGTCTATAAAATGCTTTTAAATTTGTCGAGATTGCGACCTGTTGTTGCGCAGGCTACTCGGGTCTCCCGCTTACAGTACGTTGATCAAAGAGTTGCAGTGTGTTGTTGCATTCAGGCTCTGAATTCAAATGGGTTGTGCTTACTAGTCTCTTAATTTAGTGTCGTGCGCAGATATTCTACGCAGCAAGTTCCCAAAGGAACAGGTGCAGTGACAAAGCTAGCCGCAGCCGGCGCATGTATAGGACTCGGGGCTGGTATCGGATATTGGGTTGCCAAAGAGAAAGACACGATACCGAATGCACAAGATACACGGGTGCTAGGCAGCGAGATTGCTGGTCTTAAGGTACCGGCTGTGATACCAAACACAGACTACGAGAACGAAGCCAAACCTGCATACTATAATGATACAGCAACGCCGATGCACCAGCGCATGGAGGCCCTTGTGCTCGATCTGCAAGATCGGCTAGTAGTCGCGCTCGAGTCGCTGGAGCCATCACGCAAGTTCATCCGGGATCGGTGGGAACGCGAGGACGGGAATGGATACGGTATCTCGTGTGTACTGCAAGACGGCGAGGTGTATGAAAAGGCTGGTGTGAATGTCAGCGTTATTGAGGGCACGCTGGCGCCAGGGCAGCTACGGTCAATGCGCGAGCGCAATCCGCAGACAGCCAACAAGCTCAATGCAAACGAGGAGTACGACTTTCGTGTTGCAGGCGTATCGGTGGTGGTCCACCCACGCAATCCATATGCACCGACTGCGCACAAAAACTACCGGCGCTTTGAAGTGTACCGGAAAAGCAACAAAGAGGCTGGACCGGTACTGGCGTGGTTTGGCGGTGGGGCGGATTTGACGCCAGCGTATCTGTTTGAAGGCGACGTCAAATACTTCCACCAGACGCTCAAGCAGGCGTGCGATGCACACGATCCACAGTACTATCCACGGTTCAAGCAGTGGTGCGACACGTACTTTACCAACATCCACCGCGACGAGACTCGTGGCGTTGGCGGCATATTCTTTGACGATCTGGAGGACAAGGCGCCCGAGGATCTGTTCCACTTTGCGTACGATGCCGGCAGTGCGTTTATAAAGGCGTATGTGCCACTTGTTGCTAAGCGAATGACCATGCCGTACACGCTGCGCGAGCGCAACTGGCAGCTGATCCGCCGTGGTCACTATGCAGAGTTCAACCTGGTGTATGACCGCGGAACCAAGTTTGGCTTAATGACACCTGGTGCGCGGATCGAATCTATTCTCATGTCGCTGCCGCTGACTGCACGCTGGGAGTATATGAACCAGCCCGAGCCAGGATCGCCTGAGGCACACTTGCTCGAGGCCGTGCGAACGACTACCGATTGGGCAAAGTAAACTTCTTGTTCCAAACAGAACAATTGCTGCGGCACTATACATTGGTTCTTGATTTTTCTATGGTATTTAACATGTGCGCAGCAGACGACATTATTTTTCTTTTAATACAACTTATTTCACTAGTCTGAAAATGCTATCTGGATCCGACACTGTGTACGTTTTGCGCTATTTTGATCTCATTGGCCGGGCCGAGGGCTGCCGACTGCTGCTGACAGCAGCTAACGCCAGCTGGACTGAGGAGCATCCCGAGTGGCCGGCCGAAAAGGCAAACCAGCCATTCGAACGGCTACCAGTCCTAGTCGAAAGAAGCAATGGCGATGAGTGGATCCTCTGCGAGTCTCTCACCATTGAACGCTACTTGGCACGTGTATTTGGGTTTATGCCAACAGATCTCAAGCAAGCAGCGCTGCAAGAGCAGATGGTAGACCAGCAAGCCGACCTTGCACCCGCGTTTATGGCACAACTCATGGCGACTGACGACATGAAGTCAAAGCAAATTGATGAGTTTAACACGCTGCTTGACCGGATAGTTAAGGAACATGGCCGCATTTTAAGCAGAAACAGTTCCAAGCAGCATTTGTTTGGCGACCAGTTGTCGTATGCTGACATTTCACTATATGCGTTCTACAAGGTATACATCGTGTATTTGAAGATCTACCAGAGCAACATTGACGAAATCGTCAAGCCCAAGCTAACGCCCGAAATTATCAATCTAATTTTGAGCATTGAGAAGGAGCCTCTGCTTGCACCGCACCTTTCAAAGTGCGACTCAATGGCCGCCGTTCTTACCTCCAAAGCTTTATAATCCCTCAAAAATTCGGTTCAACACAAATAGTAACATGTAAACAATGTATGTCATTTAGTAGAGTAATCTAAGAGAATAACTTTGTGTACATCTGCTTCTCCTTCATTTCGCGTTCCTTGACTGCCGACTCGGCAAGTATCAGCTCGTTGGCAATAGCCTTGTCCGTCGGGTCCAGCTCCTTGGCCTTCTTCAAGTCGTCCCTAGCCTGCTCATACTGCTTGAGCTGGCGGTTCGCAGAACCCTTGCGGAAGTACGCCTTGGTGCGATCCTTTTGCGTAATCTCCTTGTCCTTGATTTCCAGAACAAAAGTGCAATCCTTGATAGCATCTTCAAACTTGTTGAGCTTCAAGTTGCACATGGCGCGGTTCAGCATGATTGGAACCCGGAGAGTGACAAACTGCGGGCGCAGCTTGTCTTCTGGGTCGTTGTCCTTGTCAAACACGATCATCTCACGCAGGTAACGCAGGCCCTTGGTATACTTGGCAATGGCTGCCTCCAGATTTCCCTGCTTGAACTCGTCGTTGCCGGATGCCTTCATCTTCTGGCCAATCTCTAGCAGCGTCTCAGGCGCAATGTCTTCAGAGTCGCCAGTGGTCTCGTAATCCTCGGGGTCCTCAGGCACGCCGTCAACCGGTGTGCAGCCGTCGTCTTCGCCGGGCTGCAGCTCACCGCAGTTTGCAATAACCACTGGCTCGGCAGGCGCGTCGTTTGCGCCCGTCGGAGTCCCCTCAATAGCCTTGACCACGTAGCGACCCTTGAGCACCTGGCCAAACACCACATGCTTGTTGTCCAAGTGCGGCGTGTTTACCGTGGTCACAAAGAACTGCGATCCGTTGGTGTTGGGCCCAGCGTTGGCCATGCTCAGCAGATACGGGCGGTCGTGCTTGTACGGGAACGCCTCGTCCTCGAATTTCTCGCCGTAGATGCTCTCGCCGCCCGTACCGTTGCCCGCGGTAAAGTCACCACCCTGGATCATAAACTGTGGAATAATCCGGTGGAATGTGCATCCCTTGTACGACAGCGGCTTACCAAGCTTGCCCACACCCTTCTCGCCTGTGCATAGCGCACGGAAGTTCTCGGCGGTTTTAGGCACCTTGTCTTTGTACAGCTCCATGACGACACGGCCGGCTGGGGTGCCGCCAATGGTGATGTCAAAGAACACCCGGGGGTTAGCGCTGTTGAGCATAGAGACAACCATTTTTCACTGGCAAGAATACGTATATATAATAAACTGAATATAAGAAACAAGAGCAAGGCTGCAAAAACCTAGTTCTGGGTTCAATCAATTTGACATCCAGAAAGTTCCATGCACTAGAGCGCTCAAGAGCCTAGATGACAGATTTGATCCATTTTTAATGATCGTGAAACGGAAAATTAAGAGATAGAACTGAATAGTTGAATTGGCGTTTTCTTTCTTACAATTGCACAGAGGTATTATACAAGTTATTCGCATCGATTTTGTACTCTTAGCCGCTTACATTAAACGCAATGACGAACGTTGGGCCCATCAAGGCAACCCGTGAGACGCTGTACACGGCGGATCGCACAGGTACGCAGAATTGTCATTCTTTTCAACAAATGCGCATTCTGAGAAAACACTGTGACTAAGCATTGCTATTTTTGTTTGGTGTAGAACTGTACGATAACCGTGACCGCATGGTGCGCGACCAGTGGGTGAAGATTATGAAGCTGCGCATTGTGCGCGAAAAGCTCGAAGAGTGCTACCACAGCCAGAGCGTCAACCACATGCAAAACTGCCGTGAGCTTGTCGAGCGCTACCTCCGGGACCTTCCTGGGGCGAGAATCGGTGGACGCCCACCGAATCTAAAGTAAACCATGCGCTACTGCTTTTGTAAACATTTGATTTGAAACCTGGAGAGAATCAACAAAACGTGAGAGTATAAGCTCGTGATTTGTCTACGTAACTTTTGTTTCTCTTTTCCGTTCATTTTATTTCTTGATATACAAAATAGAAATGGGGTTGTTTGGAAAGTCAGAGCCCAAGGCGCCGCCAGCGGATCCAGCGTATATTCTGGCCGAGGCGCAAGAGTGTCTAAAGGAGAAAGACATGGAAGGAGCGCTTGCTAAATTCGACGAGTTGTGTGCGCTTCCCGTGCAGTCCCCGCTTCCGCTGCTTTCCCGCGCAACTTGTCTTTTGCAGCTTCAAAAATACGAGCGGGTCATTGAAGACTGCACCAAGGTGCTAAAGTTTCTCAATTCAGACCTCAATGGGCACGAAGAAGAGGGCTGCACGACCGTGCACTCCCTGGCGCTGATGCGGATGGCCAAGGCGCACAAAGAGTTGGGCCAAATGGACGAAGCCAAGAGCGCGCTCATGCGTCGCAACGTGGTGGAGCACAAGCTGGGACGGGACAATGTGGACTCTGAGGATTTAGTGGACGAGAACATGGCCGACGAGTGGAAGGAAAAGGGAAACGCCGAGTACAAACAGGAGAACTGGACACAGGCTTTGGACTACTACCGCAGCGGGCTGAGCTGTGACATGTACAATGCAAAGCTCCACGGCAACACGTGCATGACGCTGATAAAACTCAGAAAATGGTCTCAAGCGCTGAAACACGCTGAGCAGTGTATCGTTTTGGAGCCCGAGTGGGTCAAGGGCTACTATATGAAGGGCATGATTCTGAGCAACGAGAGCAAGCTCGAGCAGGCCAGAGATGTGCTGCGCAAGGCAAAGTCGATGGAGCCGCAAAATACCCAGATTAGCGAGCTGCTCAGCGAGGTAGAGGCCCGAGTCGACTATGTTGAGTCCCGGCTGCGTCGCCGGAAGCCACAAACTGCCGAGAAACCCAAGGACGAGGATAGCGGGACCGAACAGCCGGTTGAGGATGTGGATAGCGACGAGGATTATTGCGAGGATGGGTCGTGCCGTACGTCCAAGACAATCAAGCTAAAGGTCACTCGCAAGGATGTTGTAAATGTCGCGGTTGACGTGTGTGCAGCGATGGTAGGCGTTGCACTGGTGTGGTGGTTTGTGCGCCAGGATGCTTAGGCACATTTTGTGGGGTTTAGTTAAACATAACGTTGCATCAGTTGCTAAATAATATAGCAATCTTTATCTTGTTTGATAATGAACATTCTAACCAGGATTCAGTAATACGTTTTTATTGTAAAATAACATGCATTTTTCTAAATAAAGTTATTTAGTATAGCTTAAGATGACCAGCAACCTTGTCAACAAGGCCGACAGGACCAGGCCCAATGCCCAGCACTGTCCGTGAACCAGCAGCAATCTGCGTTCGTCCTGCATCACAAATCGACTGCGCAACCAGTCCTGCCGCACGAGCACTCCGCTGCAACTCGAGAAGCTCATCCTCGTCTGAGCACTTTAGTGTAACCTTGCCTTGACCAAGCATCTCCCATGTTTTGACCATTGCCGGGGCCTTTTTGACCGCCTGTTTGTAGCAAGCCAGCGCAGCATGTGAGCACTGGGCAGCCGTTTTTCCCTTTGACATGCCCAGGTCGGTGCGAATAATCAAAACCAGCTTCATATCCTCGCCGGTGGACAACATTTCGGCATAATTCTGCTTCTTGCTCTTGCCTTTTTTCGAACTAGCTGCTGCGTCGCTTGCATGGAACATCCGCTTGCTGGCGTATATCCTTAAGCCACGCTGCAAAACTCGGCCGGCAATAAGTGTTGTTCCGCCTAGCAGTACCACCTGCCACAGTGGAAGTTTCGTCATAAGAGCTGCTTCTAAACTTGGTATCATTGTTATTAACTATAGTAAATTTATGTAAGAGTAGAAAAGAGCAAGTCGTTGGATTAAAATCGAGACTTCCACCATTGCCATCAGATCACTCGTTAATCCAGAGTCGAGCCGTTGGGGATTTCGAAAAAAATCGCCTCGTAAAAAATCTTGTTTCTCTTCAACTATCTTTTGCTTATTTAGCTTCTTGCGCAAAACTGGCACATTTACTACGCACAGCAGCTACGCTTCAGCGCCGATTTTTTACTAGTGCAGCATCAACCAAACTACGCACGAACTTTACCCGCAAAGCAATAATGTACGATACCTTTAAGACGGCGATTGCCACGCAGGTTTCAGCGCTTTCGGGCGTGTCGGCTGAGATTGTTGAGCCAGCTGTCGGTGTGTCCAACAACACGGCGAACGGCGATTTGACGCTGACGGTGCCACGGCTGCGCATGAAGGGCAACCCAGCGCAGATCGCAAAGACGCTGGCAGAGCAGTGGAAGGCGGACGACATGGTTACGGGCGCCGAGGCAGCTGGTCCGTACATCAACTTTCGCATTAACCGCACGGTGTTGACGCGCAGCGTGTTGCAGGCGGTTCATGCAACTGGATCCAAATATGGGTGGACCAACGAGGGTGCGGGCAAGCGTGTGATTGTAGAGTTCAGCTCGCCAAACATCGCCAAGCCGTTCCACGCCGGGCATCTGCGTAGCACAATTATCGGTAACTTTATCTACAAGCTGCACAAGGCACATGGATGGGACGCGATCTCGATGAACTATTTGGGCGACTGGGGCAAGCAGTATGGGCTGTTGGCGCTGGGCTTTGAGCGCTTTGGCTCTGAGGAGGAGCTGGTGGCCGATCCAATCAAGCATCTGTTTGATGTATATGTGAAGGTCAGTGCGGCGGCTACGGAAGAGGCTGAGCGCATTAAGGCTATGGATGCCGAGGCTGCTGCGGCTGTCGGTCCCACTATTCAAGACCAGGCGCGTGCATACTTTAAGAGCATGGAAGATGGCGATGAGTCAGCATTGGCGCTATGGCAGCGTTTCCGCACGCTGAGCATTGAAAAGTACAAGCAGATTTATGCCCGTCTGGGCGTGCACTTTGACGTGTACTCTGGTGAGTCACAGGTTGGCGAGGGTATGTCACGTGCTATTCAAATGCTCACCGACACTGGTTTGTTGATCGAGGACAAGGGCGCCAAGCTGGTGGATCTGACCGAGCACAAGCTGGACAAGGCACTCGTGCAAAAGTCTGACGGCACGACGCTCTACTTGACGCGCGACATTGGCGCTGCCATTGAGCGTTACGAAAAGTACAACTTTGACAAGATCATCTATGTGGTTTCGTCGCAGCAGGACCATCACCTGAAGCAGCTGTTCAAGACAGTTGAGCTATTGGGTCTGCCGTATGCCGACCGCTTCGAGCACATCAACTATGGTCTGGTCAACGGTATGAGCACGCGCAGAGGCACAGTGGTGTTCCTCGACGACATGTTGCACGAGAGCAAGGAGAAGATGCACGATGTTATGCGGGCCAACGAGGCCAAGTACAATGATGTGGTCAATCCGGAGCACATTGCTGACGTTTTGGGCATGTCGGCGATTGTTATCCAGGACATGGCGGCTAGACGTATCAAGAACTACACGTTTGACTGGGGCCGTATTTTGAACTTTGAGGGCGACACGGGACCTTACCTGCAGTACGCCCATGCGCGTTTGTGCTCGCTCGAGCGCAAGGCTCATGTCAAGGTCAACCCAGATGCCGATGTGTCGCTGCTTACCGAGGAGGTTACTTGTGATATCATCAACCAGATCTCGCTTTACCCAGATATCCTGGCGGCTTCGATCAAGAGCCTGGAGCCGTGCACTGTTGTTCAGTACATTCTTAAGCTCAGCCACTCGATCTCGTCAGCTTGGGAGACTATCAAGGTGCGTGGTGAGGCTGATGATGTAGCTGAGGCGCGTTTGTTGATGTACTGGAGCGCTCGTACGGTTATTGGCAATGCGCTTACGCTGCTTGGTCTGGAGCCTGTTGAGGCTATGTAAGTCTGCACGGCTGGTGCTCGGCTCATATAGCTTTCTCACGATATGTGGGAACCATACACTCTTTTTTAATATACGAAATACACATTTCTTTTTAGATATAGCATGTGTGGATCCACGTCAAATTGCTGTCCTTTTCGTTGTTGTAAAGCAAAGTATTAAATATACAGCATCATCTATAGTTACAAAAAGGGATGATTAAAATCTAAAGCGAGGAAACTGCGACAAGTGGTCTTGGCTCTAAAAACATAAACTACTCATTGGCAAACTCTTGCATTGCGCGCTGCAACATAGCACGGCTATCCCATTCCTCCGCGCCCATCTCACAGCTCCCCACATCCACACTCCCATTGCCCGAGCTCTCCTTTATCTTATTGCGCAAATACTCGCGATAATTGCTCGCGTATATCCAGTACCCCGGGTCATACACTCCAAGCCGCGCCTCAAACTCCTCTTCAAGTTTCAAGTCTTGGGCAAAATAATAATAAAACTCGTGCAAATGCAAACGATGCGATAGTTTGCGGTACGAGGCAGCGACTTTGGCGGCCAGCCAGTGAGGCGGTTTGCGGCCGTTCACTTTATACAGTTCAAAGCCAGACGATGCACGGACGTGTTGGACAAACGGAGGATCCAAGCGGAGCTTGATTCGGGGTGGAATCCATAATGGGTTGCCGGCCACTCCGGGAATGTGGAACGGGCTTTTGGCCACCGCCGGCACTGACGTGAATGCTTCTGGAAGCAGTCCAGAGTCCCGCACAGCATGGTTGCCCTCGTTGACTGCGTTTGTCAGCTCAGAGATCTCTCGAGCCAGCCGAAGCTCCCGACGCTGTCGCTTTCTACGTTCCCGCAGCCGATCTCGCTCGTCTTCATCTCGTATTCGGTCGAGCAAATGCTGCGGGACAGAGAACACACGCAGATCAAGTGGAATCCAATACGCTTTGTGCGGTTGGTGAATGCGGGAAGATCGCGGACGAACGTCGCGAATCGTTTGGCATGGTTTGGTCGGGTGATTGAACTCGCGTACTTGCTGCGCAACGTCCTTCAAGTACCCGGTTCGCCCGTATGCCAGATCGCTGATGTACTGGCGCTGCGTTGTAGATCCGTCGAGTGCTGCGCTCATTACTAGAGACGCCCATGTGCCGTCGCTCAAGTACTGCGATGCTTGGGTGGGCGATGTCTGCCGCTTGTTGTGGTGGAACCGTTCCCTGATCCACGACCGCAGATACGTTTGCTCCACAGGATCAAACTGTTTGGTTTGGCGCAAAAGCTTGCGGTACTCGCAAAGCACGTGGTGTTTGTGCGCAGACTTGCGAAAGAACGGGGTGCGTGGCCGAAACATTGTGAATTTAAACTAATTACAAAACGATATCGAGCAACAAAAGCAACAACTGTAATTGAAATAAGCTACGGACAGATTATGATCAGATTACCGATTTTTTAAATACTTTTTTTTTCGCTTGTTTGTTCGTCTTGGTTTCTTGGCTCACCAACATATATTTTTCAAACAAGGACAGTTTTAGCCATGGAAGACGACTTTATTATGACGATTAGCGACACGGACGAGGTCCCCGATCTCGAAGAGGGTTTCGAGTCTGAGCCCGAGGCCAAGTCGCACACCAAGCGGACCGGAAAGGGCGAAAAGAAGCGCAAAAACGACGACAATGATGAGATGGCAACAGGGTTTATGATTGATTTGGAGACAGACGGACTGGACGCAGTGCCGCAGTCGCTCGATTTTACGCTGGCCCGAGCGTCGCTCAAGAAGCGTAATAATCCGGGAGCGTTTTCGTCGTTGGATTTGAAGATTGCGGCTATTCGGCGGGCAGCTAAAAAGGCCAAAAAAGAAAAGCAACAGGAAGATAAAGAGGATGAGGATGAGGATGATGTCATGGAGGAGAGCGATGTTGAGGAGAATGACGAGGTGTTGGAGGTGGGAGGAGCTCAGAGTGGAGATGAGAGCGGTGATGAAGACGAAGACATAGAAGCGGCTGGTGGGTCAGAGAGCGATAACGAGGACGGATCGGATGAGAGCGATAACGAGGACGCGAGCGACAACGAGGACGCATCAACCAAGAGCGACAACGAGGACGGATCAGACGCGAGCTCACAAGAGTCAGACGAGAGCTCCGAGTCCGAAGCCGAATCAAGCAGCGAGTCAGAATCCGAAGTGAGCAGCGACAGCGACAGCGAGTCAGAAATCGACGAAGCCGAAGAAGCCCGCAAACGTGCGTACTTTGCATCTGCCGATCAAGTGCCCGACGATTTGCCCGAGTCATTTACGCTAATGAACCTGTCCCGCGCCGTCATGAAGGGGCTGACAAAGCTCGGCTTCTCCAAGCCAACGCCCATTCAGGCCAAGACAATTCCCATTGGCCTGCTCGGCAAAGACGTATGCGGCGGCGCGCAAACCGGGTCAGGCAAGACCGCAGCATTTTTGGTTCCGATTCTCGAGCGGCTGCAGTACCGGCCCAAACAGGTCGCCACCACGAGGGTGCTTATTTTGTGTCCGACTCGCGAGCTGGCCATTCAGTGCCATAACGTGGGCACCAAGCTGGCAGGGTTTACAGACATTACATTGTGCTTGTGTGTGGGCGGGCTGCCGATCAAGCCGCAGCAGGCGGAGCTCAGGCTTCGGCCCGACGTTGTGATTGCCACGCCAGGACGGTTGATTGATCATTTGCGCAACAGCCCGACGTTCAGTTTGGACACGATTGAGATTCTTATTATGGACGAAGCAGACCGCATGCTCGACGATGGATTCGAAGACGAGTTGACAGAGATTGTTGCTGCGTGCCCCAAAAAACGCCAAACAATGTTGTTCTCGGCCACGATGACTGACAACGTCGATAAGCTCGTGCGCTTGTCCCTGCACAAGCCCGTGCGCGTCCAAATAGATCCGCCCAAATCTGCAGCCAAAGGCCTCGTGCAAGAGTTTGTCCGGGTGCGGTCGGGCAAAGACGAGGACCGGACTGCGCTTTTGGCGGCGCTGTGTAAGCGGCAGATCAAGCGACGGTGCATTATTTTCTTCCGGTCCAAAATGGCTGCCCACCAAATGCGCATTGTGTTTGGACTGCTTGGGTTGCGGGCGGGCGAGCTGCACGGCAATTTGTCGCAAGAAATGCGGTTGCAGGCGCTCGAGCAGTTCCGCGACGGGCATGTGGATTTTTTGATGGCCACAGACTTGGCGGCTCGTGGACTCGACGTCAAAGGCATCGATACTGTTATCAACTACACGATGCCTACGCAGTTTGCCCAGTACTTGCACCGCGTCGGGCGGACTGCTCGAGCCGGCCGTACGGGTCGCGCCATCACGTTGATTGGCGAGTCTGACCGCAAAATGCTCAAAATGGCCGTCAAGAACTCGGCCAAAGACAAAATCAAACAGCGTGTGGTACCCATAGATGTGCTCAACAAGTACCGCGCCAAAGTCGACGAAGTCGCTGGACAGATGCAGTCGGTGTATGCGGACGAGAAGCAAGACAAGATGATACAGGACGCCGAGATGCAAGTGTCCAAAGCATCCAACATGCTCAAGCACAAGGCGGAGATCCAAAACCGGCCGCGCAAAACATGGTTCCAATCGACCAAAGACCGCAAAGACTCAAAGAAAGCTGCCAGCGACAAGTTTATGGGCAAGCCAAAGCGCCGTGACGAATAAGACTTTATATTCCAAATAAGCAAAAAATACTAAGCCTGAGAAACACCCTGTAGTTCCATTTGCAGCTTGTATGCATCCGTGCTTTTCGCCTGCTGTTCTTTCGCCAACTGTTCCAACCGCACTTCAATACGCTTCACTTCATCACGTATATACTCGAGCCGCTTTTCCACATTTGCCGTAGCTTCCGATTTGTCTTGCGGGACAAGCACTGGGCCGATCATCTTGTACACACGAGCCGTGTTGCTGAGCAGCTTGAACTCTGCATCGACCAATTCGTTTTCTTGTAGCTGGGACTCGAGCTTTTGCCGGTTCTCAATAAGCGTTGTTTGCTCGTTACGCAGCTCTTGGAGCGCCATCGTGGCTTTTTCTAGCTGCGCGCGTTTCTCCGTTTGTGCTTTCTCCGACATTTTGTGATTCTAAAAAATTTAATGTGGATTTATGAGCAATTTGGATTTTTTGGTATATGCGGTTTTGTAGGTAGAGCTGGAAATGGAGGGTCGGTGCACGTGGTTGATCAGAGATAAAAAGCACTTTCGTATCTTGTTTTTCTCTAATTTTGAATTTTCTATATACTTTTATTTTTGTCTATTTTTGTTGCAAATGTCTGCCCGTGCCTTTTCAAAGAGCCTAAAGGAGCTGCGTATTCACTTTTCGCAAACGTCGGCGGCCAGCAATGGGCTTCGGTAAGCCTCATTGTTCCGATTCAACACGAGTGTATTTGTTATGCTAAACTTGATATACATGCGTAGGGACTTTATCGTAAAGGCGTACCCGGGACTGAAACAGGCCAACCCCGGGCTTCCTATTTTGATTCGCGAGGCGAGCGGTGTCGAGTCGCGTATTATTGCCCGGTTTGGTAGGCATCCAGCTTAGAAAAGCGAGCATAACCATATTTGTAAAACTAACTAGTGCAGTTTGGTGTTTGTAGAGCAAGGACGGGAGCGCAAAGTGGTTGTGGACAGCCTGAGTGCCAGCGACGTTGAACAGAAATTCAACGCCCTAGTATCCGAACTAAAGTAGACCATTATATTTATAAAAAAACTATTCAAACTTTATGCCTTGGGCCAATGGAAGCATGCCACTATAGTTGATGGTGCATGTTTGGCGGCGCATGTATTGCTGCCACGCCGTGCTGCCAGACTCGCGGCCACCGCCCGTTTCCTTTTCGCCGCCAAACGCGCCGCCGATTTCTGCGCCGTTGGTCGGAATATTCACGTTGACGATGCCGCAGTCGGAGCCTTCGGGCCCGATCCAGTTGAACATTTTCTCGGGGCTCGTTGTAAACAAGCTGCTGCTCAGTCCCTGGCCAACCTCGTTATTCCACGCAACAGCCTCACTAATATCGTCGTATTTGATCGTGTGCAGAATAGGCGCGAATATCTCGCGGTGCACAACAGGAGCATCGTGCGCAATGCTCGTGATAGTCGGCTCGACAAAGTTTCCCACAAGATGATGCAACGCGTTTCCGCCGTGCAAAAT
>JANBRD010000104.1:0-14133 GCA_027577575.1 Coemansia sp. RSA 532
AAACGCGTCGGCTCCTTTCAGCAGCGACTTTGCCATTCATATATATTTAAAAGCGAATAGGTTAAAAGAAAAGTGCTGTTCTCCGCATTGTTGCGAATAAAATTCCTTCCTATTTTTCACCCTATTTCCCCACACTTGCAGTAACCATCGCACAATTGCCGAACATGCGGTGTAATATATAACCAAAAAACACTAATCCACTTTAAATAACAAAATAACACTACCGCGCAGCAGCAGCTGGACGACGCCGAGCATCCGAAATATACTTTGTAAAGTTCAGCGACGTGGGCTGCCACTCGCCATTAAATATACACAACACTTTCATCATCGGATGGTAACTCAAGTCAGGCAACAACTTGGGCGTGATGAGAAAGTACTGTGAGGAGCCCGCACGACACGCTGTGTTTACGACTATTTCGTGGATCATGCGCTCGTTCGACTGGTCCATGCCTTGGTTGATCTCGTCGACCACACGGAACGGCGCGGATACCATGTGCTGCATCGACTGCAGGTACAGGATTGTGGAGACTGCGCGCTCGCCGCCCGACTGGCGATGGTTGTCCAGCACTTGCAAAGATTCGCTCTTGCGGAACGCTACGCGGATCTCGACACCCCAGTTACCGTAGTCTTGGTCATCGCGTGGCTCCGTTATACGCTGCTCATCATCGTCGTCGTCATCATCAGGTTGCTCAGCGTCTGTTGCCACAACGCCGTCTCCACTGCGCTGCAACGATACTTCGCCCATACACCCAATCTGGTCAAACATCTCGCTAAATTTAGTACCGATTTTCTGTACAATCTCGTCCAACGGCTTCTCCCACCGCTCACGCAACCTCAATTTGCGCTTCCGCGTCTGCCGCAACGCAAGCTCCAGCTCCAACACACTCGACTCCATTCGCGCCAATCGCTGCTTGCGCTCCTCGTATTGCTCCATAATGCGTGACGACAGACCGCTATTTGCCGCCATAGACAACCGCTGCCGGCACGTGGAGAGCTCAATCTCCAAGTCTTCGAGAGTTACGCGGCCACGTCGCGCTTGCTCGTCGCGCACTGCTTGTCGCTCGTCGTCGGTCATCTCGTCGGTCAGCTTGCGCGTTTCTTCCAAACATTGCTTGGCTTTTGCTTTGGCCAAGTTATACGATGATTCGGCTTGCTCATACAGTTTTTGCGCCTCGATTATTGCTTCGCGCTGCCGGGATGCCTCGGCCTTTAGCTCGGCCAGCTGTCGAGCTTCGCTTTGCCCGCCCAGTCCCACAAGTGCCAAACGATGCACCAGGTCAGTCATCGTGGTCAAACTGTCGGCAATCTCAGCAAGCGCCTCTGCCCGCTCTTGCGCATTGTCGCGCAACTGCTGCTCGATCTTCTGTCGCTCGGCCTGCACACGGCCTCCATCTTCGCCGCGTTGCTCTTCAGATACCATCGACGACAGCTGCGCACGCCGTGTCTCGATATGCACTTTTTGGCGCTCCCACGTCGCCACCTCTTTGGAAATGCGCTGCCGCTCAATTCGCAGTTCTTCTTCGCGCGCCTCAATGTTGCGGTGCCCGTCGCGCACTTTTTGCTCACGTACGCTCAGCTTGCGCTGCTTGCCCTCGTTCTCGTCCAGTTTGCTGCGGATATCGTCGATCTCCTGCCGCAGCCGGTCGCGCGTCGCTCGCACCTCGTCCGACTCGCCCTCTGACGACAACAGCCGGATGTCTGATCGCACACGAGTGGTCATTACAGTCGCTGACCGTGACCCATAACGACCCACAGTTATTATAAACCGCGTCCCGTCTGATACGTACTCCTTGAACAGCTTCTCGCTTTCGATCCGCTCGTTGTTTACTTTGCCCACAGCAATCGGAATCTCGTGCACTTTGTCGCGGCTACACATGGCCGCCAGCACCGGCGCTGGTGCATCAATAAACTCGAGTGCGTATCCGTCAAAGCCCAGCGCGCGCACATCGCTTTGCGACATCTGCGGACGGAACGAGTCGAGCGGCCGGTTGAACCGCACGACGTCGACACGCAGTCGCTGGCGGTCGTTTACCTCGCGAGTAAACGTATGATAGTCCTCGTCGCACTGCGTAACAAACATTTTGAGCGTGCTCACCGGCACAATTGCCTCGATCA
Source organism: Coemansia sp. RSA 532 (assembly GCA_027577575.1). NCBI lineage: Eukaryota > Fungi > Kickxellomycota > Kickxellomycetes > Kickxellales > Kickxellaceae > Coemansia > Coemansia sp. RSA 532. Next base: position 2,116 of record JANBRD010000104.1, read on the forward strand.
TAAGCGCCACTTGTGGATTGGCCACAGACGCCTCGAGACACACCGGCGCAAACACATGCTGCTTAAACATGCTGCGGTTCTTTTCCAGCCACTCGAGCGCATGGAACGTATCTTCGTTGAAGCGACGCAGAGTTTCGCGCCGCCGCACAGCCACGTCGTCGAGATCACGCAGTTGCCGGTCGTTTGAGTTCATGTCGGTGGTCAGTTGGCGGTTCGACCGCAACAGCCCTTTTTGGCTGTCTTGCAACTGGATGATTTCGTTTTTCAGCTCCAGTTTTTGCTTGCTCAGCTCAGATGCCACTTGCATCAGCTCTCGGGAATCGCCCTCTTGCGGCTTCTCCTCGGGATGCGCGTCCTCGAGCTTCGATATCTCTGTGCGCAACTTGGCGATCTGCTCGCGACGCCGTTGCACACGCTTGCCAATTTCTTCCAGCTCAGCACTCAGATCACGCTGCCGCGTCTCGAACCGCTCGAGCCGACTAGTGCGTTGTTGCGTCGCGCGCTGCTCCGTACTCAGCTCGTCCTGCACTTGCCGGCGCTGCCGCTCATTAAGTGCAATCTGCGACTCCAACTGCTCGATTTCTTCTTCCACGCCGTCGCTCACTGCGTTTTTGACTTCCAAATAATGTGCATGCGCATGCTTGCGTGCCTCTTTGGCCCGGTCGTGCTCCGCCTTTGTGTCTGTGTACCGCACAACAGGAACAAGCGCCTCGAGCACACGCAACTGCGACTCGGCCGCCTCGCGTGCCTGCCACCGCTCGACATCTCGTTCGAGCACTTCGTTTTGCTTGCGCAACGAGTCCACGTCTTGTGCCAACCGATGCAGTTCGCCCATTGTTTGGCGCTCTTTCAACCGGTGCTCAGCCAGTTCCACTTGCAACTGCAGTAGATCTTCGCGGCCCACAGCTTTTTGCGTCTCTTTGAGCAACTCTTGCGGCGACATTTTGCTAAACTCCACCACACGGTCTTGCGGCAGAAACTGACACAAATTATCCACCTGAACACACAAGTTTTTGGTAGTTTTCTGCACCTCGGCAAACGATGCGCTCCGTCCATTGATCTTCCATATGGACTTGTTCCCCTCTCGTACAATTTCTCGACGCACTTTTACTTCGGTGCCTGCGCTAGCCAATGTAATCTCAATGGACCCACGCTCATGCCCGTGCTTGACAAACTCTGAAATGTCTTTGGCCCGGCCCAACAGAGACGGCCGCCCGCCCAGCCCCAATGCAATTGCACACACAATTGTGCTCTTGCCTGTGCCGTTGGGACCGATTATCATGTTCATGTGTGGGCCCGGAGTTACTTCCATTCGGTCGTACGTCACAAAGTTTTTCAGCGATATTTGAGTAATTGACCCATCGCGGTAGTCGCCCAGGTTGTGAGCGACAGAGTTTCCAATATGGAACTCCGAAAAGTCGGGTTCAGACTCTGCGTCTGAATCTGGAGTTTGCGACGGGTGAGTTGGCTCTGGCTTTACCAGTCGTGCCGTGGCGGGCACCGACATTGGGTCAGTCTTTTTCACGCGTCTGCTCATTCACCCAAAAATATCTGTAATAGTAGAAAAAGATATTTAGCATACAATTAAGAAACAGCTGCCCAAAAGTGTCAAAAATACGCGTAGTAAAATAAGCGTTGATCAGAATCAACGGATTATATTTGGTAGTCCAATAAACCGCAGTGCATCGGCAGTTGATGTTTTGACGAGCACGGACGCCAGGGGACTGGAAGCAGCAATTTCAGGCATTTGGGCAAACAGCACAGCGAGCAACTTGGTCAGCGACGATGCACGTGCTGTGTGGTTGACACGAGCCATCAAGTCGTTTGGCGCTTTGCCAATCCACCCACGCCACACAACACTCGAGCGTTTAGCATGTGTTTCCACGCCAATCGCATAGCTCACACCGTTAGCCGCAAACACCCGCAGACACCGCAGTCCTGGCGCCGGATCACTCGAGTACTCGCCCCACTCAAACACAACAAGGCCGCCCATAACGTCAACCATTTGGTCCTCGCACTTTCCGCGCGCCAGTCCCGTCGTGTCCACTCGTACTTGCACACACTCATCATCATATGACGGTGATTTTATCGCCCCATCTGCAGGCATCATCGCCGCAAACATGGGCGCATGAGTTGCACACAAAGCACGACGCCATGCAGCACAGTACTGGGCGCGATCTGGAGCCAGACGCGGCGAAAGTGTGCCGTCGAGCAACAGACACGGTAAATGAAATGCCGTGTCGTAGCACGGAACAGGCGCGCAACAATGGAATGAGGCGTTCGGACGGGTACACAGTGTGCATGAGGGCAGCTGCTGCAGATTTGTGCCGGTCGACTCGGACGAGCCGTCGAGCAATGCACCCTCGAACCGCACCCCACGTTGGACCCTATCATCTGACTGGACCCTGTCGATGCGCACGGGCCGCGGTCCCCACGCCCACGCCACGCACTCCACATGCACCCACTGCTTGGCCGATTCCTCCTCTGTGTACATTGGAACAAGTCGTCCCAGCTCATGCGTTCCATCTCCGTGCAACCCACACAACGCACACGAGCGCCAATCATCAACATATCCTTGTCGTGTGCGCAGCTTACGCAAGCAGAACCTCTGCTCCAGTGCATCAACGTTGAACCGATGGTACCCGAACCGCACATCCGAATGAGTCAGACTCAGCAACAAATTAGCTGCCTCCTCGATCATCTCGGGCTCGCTTTTCGCCGACCTGGGCGATTCGGACGCAACGTCCATTCGCGGCTCTCGAGATACACTGTGTTCTGGCTTTACAACATCCAATGTGCGTAAGCACCGCGGCAGCCACGGCCCCGCACCATCGCTCTCAGTATCCGATGCATCGCGACTGCTGCTCTCCAGCACTCCCTGCGCCATGCAGCACCGTGGACATACATACGCCTCGTCCTCCAACGTAATCAGGGCATCATATACTTGAGGCTCAAGTAATGGATCACACGCTGCATGCACCCAAAACTGACACACGTCGCAGCACACCATGCTTGTGTCGCGGATATGGCAGTTGGCATATGTGGCAATGCACTCGGGGCATACTCGGCCCCGGTCGATGTGCAATGCGCATGTGCCGCACATGCTATAGTCGTGCGCCCAGCGCGTACGTTGATTCTCGGTCGAAGGTGATTCGGCGTGATCAGAATCGGAACGATCGGGCATTGTGAACCCACACTCTGCGCACCGTACACATGAGTCGCATACCCACCGTCCGCCGCCCTCGCGCACTGCACCCAATAGTCCGTCGCTGTGTGCAGCAGTCTGCGCACTACACAGTGAGTGCATGTGGATACCACATTCATCGCATTGCAACAAATCACACTCATTATTTCGGTCCAGGCACTGCGCACACACGCGACATGTTGGACACACACGCCACTGCGACACAAACGCTCGTGCATCTGTACAGTCCCAGTCGGCACATCCATCGTGGTACAAGTCGCCACATCCCCGGCACGCATCCACATTGCCTGCCGACCCACACGCTGTGCACAGCCGAGGCAGTCCCATCGCCAGCTGACTCTCGGGCACACACACCTTCGCCACACACTCATTTATACCGCTCACTCCCACCGGAACTGCACTGTCACTCATCGTTGCCACTGGCGACACTGCAGCCGACGGCACCGGCGACACATGTTGAACTCGACTCACATTTGTGCGCCGCTTCCGATGCGCCGCTCTTTGGTGCAGCCACAAGTCCAATGCATTAGCGATCCGTCGTTTCAGCTGCTGCTTACGTTGGTACCTTAAGGCCTTAAGCTCCGAGTGCGTGCGTTTTAGTGCGTCGGCACGCTCCCGGAAATACGCCAACTGGCTCCGCGTCCCTGCATCCATCCCCACACACAAATCACTCGCACTGTCGCTCGTATCTGATGGTACACGCGACTGTTTGGCGTGCCGTGACATATCCGGGATGCTCTTTCGTTTACGGCCATGGATGTGCCGCCGCACATCAGTTAATGATCCGTTTGTTGATTTGGATGGGGACACGACCAGGGGATGCACAGAGGCAGAAATCAAGGTGGCAGCAGCCGCAGCAGCCCGCCGTTGCTTCACACACCCGAGGGCCAAGTCGCTCTCGACGCGCCGGGCCAGACCGTCGACTGCACCCGATATCTCCTGCAGCTCGGCGCTGTTCCGCCGTGTAGTAGCCAGCTCTTGTTCGTCGTCGTCTGTGCCGCTGTTGTGCGAATCCAATTCCATAGGTTTCTCATCTCGTTGCACTTCCTCGCTCTGCCGCGATTTACGCCAGCCCGGACGCCGCACTGTGCGCTTCGACACTCGCGTAGTCATCTCCCGCCGCAGTGTATCCAACGGCACCTCCACCACATCGCCCTCTCGCTTTGCACTGCCGTCCAACTGCTGCACAATGTCCCAGTTCTTGTCACATTGCGACACGCGAACGCGACACGCCGTCCACCCATTCACTGCAACTCGACTCTCTCCACTCGTTACTTTCCCGCGCACTTGCTTGTCATTTTTTTCGCTCTTTGGTTTCTGCGCCTGCGTCTGCGCCCGCATTACACGACACACTGCCGTTGCCCACGCCGACGGGGTCTCAAACTCTGTCCGCATAAACTCGGTGCCCACTCCGCTCACAAAATTTGGTGGTACGGGAGACCACTGCGCATTGAATGTGCCCGTTGAGGTGACTACTGCGCTAAATGGCCATGCATTGCACACGACTATGTTTCCGGCAGACAGCAGTCCTTCTTTTACCAAATTACCGATCGATATTTTACCGTTGGACGCTGAATGCACTGCGCGCCCGCCCCGGCTCCGCTCCTTGGGCCGTTCTTTGGGCCGCTCCTTGGGCCGCTCCTTGCGCCGCTCGCCCACCATTTATTTCCAAATGCGCAAGCTATTTCTTCTCCACTGAAAATGCAAGCCAAACACTGCTGATTCAACTTTATTCCCCCAAAATGTGAACAGTGGAGGTTTTTTTAGTGTGCGAGGCTCAAATGCAAGACAGTAATTATCGAAATGCCGGGCTACAGCTGACGAATGCAATAAAAGAGTAAACAGCTTTGCGCAGAACAAATGCCAGAAAGAAAAATACTGCAGACTGTAGAGGCTACCCAAAAACACAAGAGTCGAGCCACTTTGAAGACCCTAGGCCCGCTCACGTGATATAAACCCGCTCCACCGATCCTTTCAGACCCTTTCAGCTCCTTTCAGACCCAGAACACCGCTATAATGTATTTATAAGATCCGAGCCAGAACGCACTGCATCTCAATTTAAAATAAAAACTGCGTCCGACTGAATGGTGTGGCTAAAGCACTAGATGTTTATTTGGCTGGCTCCTCGTCGCCCTCATCGCCCGAATCGACATCGTCTTCACCGCCAAAGTTCATCGGAGGACCGCCCATGCCGCCCATGCCGGCCATACCAGCAAGAGCGCTCATATCGGGCATTCCACCCATGCCGCCCATGCCTGGCATACCGCCCATGCCTGGCATACCACCCATACCACCCATGCCTGGCATGCCACCCATGCCGCCCATCTGCGAAAAGTCCATGCCCGGGAAATCCGCCGCCTCATCCTCCTCATCATCACTATCCTTCCAATGATCAAAATCGGTCTTCAAGAAATTCAACTTGCCCGTATCCTTCGTCAGCCGCGGCCACCACTCGCCCTCCGCCTTTTCAAGCACCATAAGCGTCTTGCGCCCCGTCAGCGACTTTTTCGCCTGATCGGGCTTGATCGGCTTGTAAAAGTCCAAATGGAACTTGTACAACAAGTCGTCCGTTGTGTTGCTAAAGTCAATGCTCCCCTCGGTTAGGTCTATTTTAGCATCTTGCGCGTCGTGCAGCTCGACCGTCAGGTAGATGATCTCTTCGCGCTGTGCCCACAGCACGGTTGGGTGACGTCTATAAAACAGAGGGAATTAGTTAATGTTGGGAAATGCACAAAGCAATATGCTGGAACTTACGCGTTTGTTGCCATTGCTAAAAAAATCAATAGTTTATAAAGACCGCAGGTAAATTGAGCCGAAAATAAAACAAAAGAATGATAAAACCACTAAAAGATACTCGAGCGTGGCAAGACCAAGGCGAATGTTTTTGGAAGGGCAAAGAAGTACTGAGAATCAAACGCGCACATAATCCCCTTGTCCCAGCCCCTGATCTGATTTATAAGCTGTAAATTAATAGCACGTGCGTCGTTTAGTAGTTAAGCCTCGTTATATATCGAAAGAGTTTACTACTAAAGACCATAGCTCAGACAATGTGCAAGAAATCCAAAGCGATGACATACACAGCAGATGTAGTCAACGTTAATGTCGTAATCTTATTCCTACCCGCCAGCCGACAATCACAAGCGGCGAATCATTTACAAAATCGCCAATCTTGCTAAAACCAACAAACTATACAGCTTGTATGAGCGTGCTCCAAAGACACAAAGACCAGAGACAGCAACCATATCAGTCGGGCTGTGATACAAAACCAGCATAAACTGATCAGACTGTATCCGAAATCAAATCAACTTTGGTTCTTTGAACGATTGGCTGGTTTGCCTTAAACTCTTGAGTTCATCTTTGCTTTGAATTGCAAACATATAATTACTTTTTGCATCAATGGCCGAGGGACTGTCACGGAGACGCGTCGGCACGCCGCGAGAAACCGACGAGGGCATAGCGTCGGTCGACACTACGCAAAGCCCAGAGCTGCACAGAATGCAGTCCTCAGATGAGGCAAAAACCGACAAAGTTCCATTGCTCACACTAATGGAAGAGACGCTGTTGCTCGGACTCAAAGACCAAGAAGGATACTTGTCTTTTTGGAACGACAGTTTGTCGTACGTACTTCGCGGCTGCATGCTCATGGAACTAGCATTCCGCCGCCGCATCCGTATCAGCAAAGACGCGTTCACCGGCATGACCGGAATCAGCGACCGCCCCATTGAAGTGATATCGGCTCGAGCCACCGGAGAGGTACTATTGGACGAGGCGCTTAAAGTTATTAAAGCGAGCGAGACAAAGCGCACGGTCGCGTCGTGGATGGACTTGCTGAGCGGCGAGACATGGAACATTTCAAAGGCCGGATACCAGCTCAAACAAGTAAGAGAGAGGTTGGCCAAAGGACTTGTGGATAAGGGCATATTACGGACCGAAAAACGCAATTTTCTGCTCTTTGACATGGCCACACATCCCGTGCACGACCCTCGAGCCAAAGACGAAGTCATTCTGCGGCTGTTCGACACTTTGAACTTGCCACGAACGGCAGCTACGCCCACACGAACCGCACAACAAACGTCAAACGACTCGACCTCGTATGCTCGATTCGTCGGAATGGGCGTGGGCGGACAAACAGGCAAACTACGCATGGCACCGATTACCAACTCGAGGTTTTACAAAAACGAAGACACCAGTCGATTTGCGCTGTTGCGGCGTGTGTGTTTGGTGGCGGCGGCGTGTGCCGGAAGTGTTGTGGAAAATCCGTTGATTCATATGGACATGGAGACACGCGATCGCGCAGTGTCGAGAGCAGAAGATCTGATGGATGTGTATGGCCGGTGGCCGTTTAAGCGAGAGTCGGCGTTGTTTTCGCCCGAGATTGATTCGGGCGAAGCAGGCGATTTGATGGTCGAGGAAGTCATTGCCTCCGTCGTGTATGTGTTGCGAAAGATGGACAAGCTCATTTAAGTTTCTTGCATTTCTTTTATTATCGATAAAGCCGGTGTTTTGTTTATTTGCGATCGACCAGTCTTGGCGTGCATCAAATCTTTGTAAAAATAATTATAACTTGCGTGACAAATCGGCGTAGTACTGGATGACACGTGGATGCGCCATGACGCATCCTGGCTTAAAGTTGAGCACCTGCAACGACTCCAAATTAACCGCACGACTCAGCGCCACATACGCCTGGCCCTTTTCAAACACTTTGCCCAAGTCCACCAACAACCGCTCGATAGTTTGTCCCTGGCTCTTGTGTATCGACAACGCCCACGCCAGTATAATCGGCAACTGCGTCCTTCTGTACTTTTTGTTGCTTATATCCACCTCGCTCACTTCAGGGCTCATCAGCAGTTCCACGCCGTTGGTAAACCGAACAACGGGGTACTCCCGGCCGGCCAATTCCTTGAACCCCGTGACGACGCCCCGACTGCCATTCACCAGATCGTCTTCAGGCCTGTTTTTGATCAACATTACTTGCGCAAACTTGCGGATCTCGATCCGCCGCAATGCAAGGGTTACGCCGTCGATTTTCTTGCGGGTTTCTTCGGTTACAGGCTCGTCGGGCGCGTTGTCTTTGGTTACCAGCTGGTCGTGCGCTGAGAACGCAATTGACTTTCCTTCCAGTGCTTGCAAGCGGCGATGATTGGCCGATTCGACTTGGTTACGCAGCGAGTACAGCTCGGTAGCCTGGATGCCGTCGTCCGGATACTTTGGGGTACGCGACAGCTCGACAAACCTCGCCTGCGTGTGCTCAGACAACCGGCCCAGCCGGATCTCGTTGAGCATATCAACGAACCGCATATCTTTCTGCCTAAACACATGCGTCAACACCACAGTCTTTGTAATCCCCGTTGTCCACACGCTCGACTCGAACGCAAACCGGCTCATGCCCTCGCGGTCCACCGGCGGCAGCTGGTAAAAGTCTCCCGTCAGAATAACTTGCACACCGCCAAAAAATGTCGAATTGCCTCGCACGCTCCGCGCTATAAACTCTAGCGCATCAAATAACGCAGCGTCGAGCATCGATACTTCGTCCACAATCAATACTTGCACGGCTTTCCAGCGACGCACCGCTTGCATGCTCTTCTTCACAAACGACAAGAGCGAAGAAGGCGTGCCTTTGCCGAACCCGACGCCGGAGAAACTGTGGATGGTTTTGCCGCCAATATTGAATGCCGCGATTCCTGTTGACGCAGTTACGACGATTTGATCCGATGCCATGTGCAGGTCTGTTTGGAACGCCGTGATTATTTCGCGCAATAAAACGGACTTTCCGGTGCCGGCTGATCCTGTGATAAATATGTTGCTGCGCTTGTTCACCACCTCGTCGAATGCCTCGCACTGTCGATCCGACAACGAGACGTTGCGGGGAAGGGGTACGGTAGGCGCATGCCCTTTTCGCGCCTGCGCTGTAGTTACCACCGACACTTGTGTGTTCTTTGGCGGTCCACTGCGGTGGTACTTGTTGACTGCCGTGCTAAGCTCTCGCCCAAACACATCAGGCCGTGGGGCACGATAGCTTTTAGCAGCTCCCACTGCATTCGCTTTAAAATATGGACTCTTTGACGCTGTATGGGATCCACTGCCTGACGACTGCCGCGACACTGGCGCGCGAGTATATGGCGTTGAACGTGCTTTGCTTTCCGTAGCACTCGTGCGCCCGCCTGCCGGTGCCTTGGGCGCAAACGCAAGCGTCGTCTGTTTCTTTGTGTTTTGGCTAAACATAATTCTAATTGCAACAATAAACGCGTACAATAATCTATAAAAGAAATAGAAAGATCAAGAAAAACGTGTTTGGCTGAACGCGTAGTTTTCGATTGATCCCGCTTGATCGTCGTTTGCACCCAAGATTTGTAAAATTACACTTTAATAAAGAAACGTCTATACGAGGAAACTCTCGCCACAACCACACGCGCCCTTGATATTCGGGTTATTAAATACAAACTGCGACGCCAGTTTTCCCTCAAACCAGTCCATCTCGGTCCCGATAAGCGTCAACAGCGCTTTCGAGTCGATCAGCACGGTCACGCCTACAGTGCGGACAAATATATTATTAGCGCACCATCAAAGAAATATGCACCGGAATGTCCGATACTTACCGTCTTGCACGACTTTTTCGTCAAACTTTTTGGGCACATCGACCCACGACATTGTGTATGCGTTTCCTGAACATCCTTTGCCCTGGATCCCGATCTTTAGCGTTTTGGACTTGTCCTCGGGCGTGCTATTTGACTGCAGCTCTTTCAGCCGACGAACAGCTGCTTGCGTCAATGTTAGGGGGCTGCGTCGGCCCTTTAGCGCCGGCGCCATACGAACCATTACTCGCGCTGACATTAGAATATATAGCGTGTGAAATAAAAAAAGTGGAGAATTCAACACCAAAGAAACAAAAGGTTGACAGTCAGCAGGTCTCCCATCGATTTGGAGATGAGATGATGGCGTCCAATCGCCATCCGCTTATCTCTCCGCACTCACCTGACTTGATGATTTGATCCTTCAATCCAAATCCTAAAATTTTTATTTTATATTTCAAGCTGCTTCAAGCTTTTTCCCTGGTTTAGCTTGCATTCAAGGTTTATTTTATGTTATAAAAGGAAAGAAAATGTCGCTCGTTGACCAACAGCCCGTAGCCCACATGATGGACGAGGACGAAGTGCTGATCACCGCCGACCAGCTGCCCGCCCCCATTGCAACCACAACTGAGGCATCCGACAAGCCAGACTTTGGACCGCTGTCCGCCAAAGAGCTGCAAGACAAGCGCAACGAGTTCCGGCGCGTCCGTGTCCCACCGCACCGGCTCAGCCCGCTCAAGCGCGACTGGCTCAAAATATACTCGCCCATTGTCGAGCACCTTCTTTTGCAAGTACGCATGAACCCAAAGACGCGCATGATCGAGATCCGCACCTGCGACGAAACACTCGATGCAGGAGCCGTGCAAAAAGCTGCCGACTTTGTCCGCGCCTACTGCCTGGGCTTTTCGCCCGAAGACTCGCTGGCCCTACTTCGTATGGACGACTTGTTTTTGGACACGTTTGAAGTCAAAGACGTAAAAACACTTAATGGTGATCATTTGTCGCGCGCCATAGGTCGGTTGGCCGGAAAAGACGGAAAGACAAAGTATACGATTGAGAATGCGACAAAGACTCGCATTGTGCTGGCCGACTCGAAGATTCATATTTTGGGCACATACCAGAATATTAAAATTGCTAAAAACGCCATTTCGAGCTTGATTATGGGTAGCCCGCCTGGCAAGATATACGCAAATCTGCGCACCATTGCGTCGAGGATGAAGGGCCGGTTCTAAAACCTTTCATACATTATTTAATACACTAAAATGTTTTTTATGTGCGGAAAATGCGGTCGATGATCTGCGAATTAGTGGGGGCAGGGCCAGGCAATCCAAGCACTCGACGCACTCCTTGGATGTTAAATATTAGTTTTTGCACAAGAGCGACCAACGCCGATACGATCCAGTAGAACACAAGCCCCGACGGCTGTGCGATCGATATTCCGGCCAAAATAAACGGATACACGTACATGACAGTTTGCATAACACGCTGCAACACGGGCACCGCACCATGAGCCACTCGTGTGCGCCGCATGTTCCAATGGCTCAGCACCGAGTTGCTCATACACACAGTCCACAAAACCATAGTCAATCCATACGTTGGATCAACCGCAGTTAGATTAGCAAACCACAGCATTCCTTCCTCTGCCATGCCCTGCGCCGCCAAGACATTCACATTTGGCCCGTCGATCAGCCACACCGACCGTCCCGCCAAATGTCGCACCGCAAACGACATGCACATCCACACCGGAAACTGCACAAATGGCAGCAACAGCCCAAACACCGGATGACACCCGTGCATCATCATCAATCGGCTCTGTTTCCGTGCCAACCGTTTCTTCAGCTCCTTGTTCAACACATCCTCATCAAGCTCCTTCCCCTTCATTCTTGTTTCTGCAACAAGTGACGTTTGCAGCGTTGTTTGCCACGTCTTTAAAAGTGTGTTCAGGGATTGTTGCTTGACTGACATGCGCTGCAAGTAGATAGAGATGGGAGTTGTGAGCAGCACACGGGCTACGGTGGTTGTTCCGGCGATTACCGCCCACCACGGAAGGCCAGAGGGCGTTAGAGATCCGAGAAAGGTACCTGTGTGGACTGACTCGAGCACCATTTTCGTCACTTCGACCATCATTGGCGTAGAGTCGCTCACATCGACCATTAACGGCGGGACATGGCTCGCATCAAAGACCGTTGGCAAGCTTTCGCTAGCCCCACCTATCGACCTGTCCGTGGAACTCATTCGAACGGC
>JANBRD010000105.1:0-13999 GCA_027577575.1 Coemansia sp. RSA 532
GCTAGTTTACAAAATGATTGCATTGGTGTAGACCACGCTGCCAACTTTTCAAGACGCTGGCCCTGTATATGCAATGTTTATTTTTACCGTGCGTCTCGTTGACAGACCGGGAATCGCTGTAGATACTCGCCAGATTCCAAATCCACAATGCGCATATTAATCTGCTCGTTTGCAAACACATGTCCAGCATACGTTGTGGCAAACATTGACGGATTTCGAATCGTCGACCCAGCGACGCGTGTGTTTGGAGAAGGCGTGTACAATGGCGTGTGATTCTTGTGCTCGAGCAACGACGGGAGGGATTGTGTTCGACTTGCTATGCACTCTTGCACCAACGGAGAATCAAACGGCGACCAGTTGTCGTCCATGTATGCAGAGCTCGACGCAAGTGTTGTGGCGTCTGTGGCGGGTGTTTGCACAATGGGGTTCGGGCTGACTTGTGTTATACCGGAGCCGACAATGCCCGATATCCGTGTATCCGATTGGCACGAGTTTTGCGACACACGTGTGTCGGACGGCTGGCTGTGGGCTTTTGGTGTTTGCAAGAGAGTCGTTTGGTGCGCATACGGATGCAAGCGAGACGTGTGGCCGTGAGATGAGTGGGAGCGAAGCGTGTGGCCGGTTCGTCCCATTCTACTAAATATCGTTCTGTGCATGAAACTAGCAGATGGTATGTGGTGCTTTTGGTGCAAATATTAACAGGATTGAAAATGGTGCTTGTCGTATGGAAAGTGGCATTACAAGCAGTATATATACAAGAGAGAAAGGGAAGCCGAAACATTAGTCACAGTTTTTTTGAAGAAACTGGGGAGCAAAAGGCACACCTGATAGGGCCCGGCGGCACAATAAATGCGGTGGACCCGGTAAATGTCCGAATTTAGACTTCTCAGGCTTCGGAAAGCAATAGCTGCCCGAGTTCCCGTGGCTGTCGTGATTGGCTTTTGATTAGCCGCCAACCACTTGCCTCTCTTCAGAGCTTGAACTTGACACCATGTATTTTACGAATAAATGGCGTGTATAATGCGGACTATAAATTGTCCAATATATCTATTCAATTATGAAATGTGCGCTTTGATGTTGCGTATTTTGCACTAGCCAGCACACACAACTAAGCAAGCATTTTCCTGGCATCAAGTCTAGCGCTGTTTATCTGTTCATTGATAACTTCCAAAGAAACAAAACTCGCCCTGAAAATACCCCCAAAGTGCCACGACGAATAGAAACTCTTCTGGGGAAATCACGCCCTGCCTCGAGCAAGATTTCAGATCTCGGCCTCCCGCAAGCTCCGAAAAACTATCATTTTTCACGCGTATGTGAATGCTGTAAAATAATTTGTCAATAGAAAAAAGATACCAATCGATTACATCCGATTTAGTCGGTGACATGCCGGATGTAGTAATAGGGCAGGCCGTACACGCCATACCCGTGTGCTTTGGCGAGCTTGGCAAAGCCCTCGGTCTCGACCTGGTGCTGGAACAGCCAAGCGGGAAATCCGACGCCCGAGCGGTGGACATGCGACTTTACCAATGTAAAGGTGCCGCCGACGCCGTCCAGAGGCACAATGGTTTCGTTTTTAGGAAAGTGGTCCAAATACCGACGGTGCGTTTTCAGCGACTTGTAGCCCTCGACCATAAAGTCATCGTCCTTGAGCTTACTGATCACTTGGCGGCTCTGGTCTGTCTCCTGCCACGCATTGCGGTCGTAAACAGTGTGCTTCCAGCGACTGTGGATGCTGCGCCTACGTACAAGGCAGTTGGGCACAATGACGTCTTTGTCGTATGCCATCAGATCACGCACAATGTTTGGCGGATAGTACTCGAGGTCCCCATCGATCCACAACACCCATTGCTCGTTCTGCAGCGCACGCGTCCACAAGTAGTTGCGAGCACGCGCCATCATCGTGCGCCGCTCTTTCTGCTTTTCGCGCAAATGCCGTTGCTTGCGTGGCAGCGAGTAGAAAAAGTCTTGCCGATAAATGTCAAACCTCTGGAACCGCAGCTCGGGCGGTGCTTGTTCTTGGTACCACCGTCGAGACTCGATCAGCATCTGCTGTGTTTTGTCAGTCGAGTCGGAGACCAAGATTGCCAGAGATGTGCGGTTGCGCGGGTACTTTAGTTTGTCGATGAGCGCAAAGTACCGGGCGAGATGTTTGGCGTTGTTCTTGATTGGCGTCAGGATGAGGAGGGAGTCGCTATTTGGCTCTACCGTGTACTGCGAGACGTCTCTGTTGTTTTCTAGAATTAGTTTTGAGTCGTTTGTCGGCAGCGTCTTTGCTTCGCCCAGCTTGGTGTGAGGAAGCCACGATGACATTGATGCTGCCTTTGGCTTGTACTCGTTGCCCAGGACCTCAATGTACTCGGAATTACTGAACATGTCTTGGTCAACGTCAACGTCAATGTCGGGCATAGGGCTTTCCTCGTCAAAAGCTGTGCTTGTCTTTGCATACCAGCTCTCGCCAACATCGGTAACGTGGTTTGGCATTTGTGGCATTGTCTGTGCGTGCTCAGCTGCGTTGTGGTGGTACGCTCTGAGCATCAATAGTGCACATGTCAGTGCAAATGCAACTGTTATAATCGGCATGTTTTCTCTTCGCAGTATTCTACAAATTGTCAATATTGACTGGTGTTTTGGTTTAATAATTTGCAAGTGACGCAAAGCACTGGTTGGTTGCATCTGCTTGCCTTCTAACCGAAAAACCTCGACGAAATCGAGCCAAGTAAGCTACATGTGCGTCTGCAATCTTTTCCATTTTCAGGTATGTGCTGTTGAAGCGACGAGCTGTGGCGATAGTGTGTGCAAAAGTAGCTTATCAATATTATAAAAATGTTAAAGTGAAAAGCAAATGTGATAGCTCAGGAAGCTTGCCAGTACTTGCTTTAGCGTCGGCAAAAACAACCACACCGTGTTTTGTTTAGCAAGTACGACAGTTGCTATAAATATAGTCACATAAACCAGCTGCGTCCCTGTATGCTACTGTTTTTACAGCACAAATGTCTTACACGGGCGGTTAAATTTCAGTTGGCTGTTCTTTTCAACGCAGTAGCGCTTTTGTTTGTGGTTGAGTACACTGCCTCTTCGTCTCCTAAATTTACAGCGCACGTAATACTCCCAATCAACTAGCAACTTTAATGGAAAGTTGGCTGCGTTGTGTCTCGATTGCAGCGCTAGTCAGCTCAAACTGCATGACCTACTGTACAATGATCAGCTGGTTGCTAATGAAATTTAATTTGCATGTTTCTGTTGTATTTTTATATAAAATAGCAGTCCAGAGCACTCGCCCCACGTGAGCGTGCAGGTTTGCAGGGTTGCTTACATGTGCATTTGCAAGCCATCCAGTGCTGACCGATACTCTATAATAACTGTTTGTAATCCAATTGCTGGCTAAATGGCACGCTATTGTAATATAATTTTATAGCAAGCGTTTTATTTGTGCTGAGCAACACCAGTCACTTTTATTCTGTAATAACACGTCAGGTGCTGCACATCACCAGCAGTTGCCTGACTCGGAGGGGTGGGCGTGATAGCGTAATGCACAATGCCAGCTTGCTCGAAAAGTTGGCATGGCGGATAAACTGTCACTAGATGTCGATCAGCCACGGGTTGAACGTATTGGACGGTGCACTAAATGAAAACACTATGCATCCAGTCATTCTAGTGGATGGCGAGCAGCAGACGGAATTAATCTACGCGGCCGACTGCACGTATTATCTCATTTTTTGTAGCGTGCTCGATAATAAAGAAAACCGCCCACTACTCTTGCACTCTTCAGTATTCAATGGCAAGCTGTCCGAAAAGTGCTAAAAATGGCATGCTTATTTGGCATGGGGTGATAATCACGTGGCAGTGCGTGTGCCAGGCGCCGTAAAGCATCGATCCTGAGCAGTGATATGGGAACAGCTCAGAGCGCTCCGCCATAGTGATATCGACCAGCGGCTTCGCAGTCGCACATACAGGCTATGCAGGCTGGCGGCAACGAAACATCCAACACCGCCACGGGTCCAGGCCACAGCTGAAAAAATGCAACTTTTCTGTCTCCCCAAAAATATTGGGCTGGTTGTGAAACTTTTCCTTTTTCCTTTACTTTGCTTGTCTAAATTTGTCGTTATTTTACACCGCGTAGAAGTAGTTTTCCTTCTCGCCTTACCAAGGACCTGTATGTGCAATTGGAGGCGCCTCCTTTTGCCTCCGAGCCCGTATTTATAACCTATATCGTATTTCTAATTTAGCATATTATCAGCGCTGGCCAGACAGCTCGGACAGCCAGACACAATGGAATCTCGCAGTCGAGAGCGTGGCAGCGCCGTCGATGGTGCTGAAACCAACATACGCCGGCGGTCGCTTGCACCAACTGCCTCCAAAGCACACCGTGAGGGCGATATGCAGGCGGAGCAGCTGAACAAAAGGTAGCTAAAGATATGACAGGAAGACACGTGCGTGGCACGGCCCGGGCATAATCAAGGGAATGGGGGCACACTCCTGGTGCCGCGGAGAGCAGATTTATTTACACAACAGCTAACGAAACACTGCCTTTGCTTGTAGACGACTCAGCACGCCCCAGCCAACACTGGCTCGACGTAGCAGCAGCGGCAACACACTGAGGACACGCTCTTCTGTTCAGGTAGGTTTTGCATTGCAGCCATTGTGCGTCTGCGATATCTGGCAGGCCAGAGTATCATATGGCATGTTCTTTCTGCCCAATACGCTCTCTGCTGCATTTATGCAGCGTCGAATGCCTCTGTCCTTTGGGGCTGTATGACAAAGCATATGTGCGGGTTGGCTGCGTATACGCCAGCACACACGAGTGTCAGCCATTATTTGGCAGTGGCTCCGAGTGTGTTTTGGCTTCCTGGTTTTAGGGATGTTTTTGCGCTGCAACGGCAGGATTGGCTTGGGTGTTTGTGCTTCTGTGTTTTGTGTTCTCCAAAGCGTAATCTGTACCTGTGCCCGTGCCATTGTATTCTACCGCTCAGCTCCCTACTGCCTGTTTTCCTTGGCTGCTATATTGCGCTTTTTGCCAGCGCCATTGTGCCGTGTTTTATATTGTTGGGCGTTTGCTAATCGCCAACCTCTTTTCACAAGGATTTGTGTACACTTTTTGCGCCATTAGAAGCACATATCTGCCAATCACACAGCAAAGCCTCTTCTGGCGAACAGTTGCGGCAAGCGCAGAGGTGCATATGCAGACACGCGCGATTCGGACTCTGGATCGGACTCGGAGGAGCACGATGGGTTTGTCAAGGTGGATATATGGAAGGCGCCGTCAGAGCCGCTTTTGACTGCATTCAAGCCCACAATACCAGCGTCGAACATACCTGTGCTTAGCGCTGCGTCGCCGCCGGCTGCAGCATCTATAGCAAAGAACATGCGGCCAGCGTCGCGAGTGCGAGGTTCGCTTATTGCTTCAGCAGCACCTCTGTCTCCAAAGCCAGCGGCCAATGTGGTTACGCCTAGCAGCAGTACGAGCACAGACGCCAAGCCAGCCAAGGATTATGGTCCAGCAGACAGCGAGAGCGACTCGTCCGGCTCGGATGAGGAAATCAGCGATGTGCTGGACGAGACGGAAATACAGCTCATTGAAGCCATGGAAGATACACGGATAACAAACGCAAAGAACAAGGAGGCGGCGGGCGCCACGCAGCAGGCAACGGCATCTGCAGGTGGCAGCTGTTCAATTCCGTTGCGATGGGTTGGCATTCGGCAAGCCTCGCCCAGTGCGCGCTCCAGCTTTACCGACTCGCTAAAGGAGCGGTTTTCAACGCCGCCAAGGACGGGCAGTACTTCTATAAGCGTAACTCACGGTAGCTCGGCTGATCCCCGCGTGGGCAGCGATGATAGCGGCGAAGATAACGAGGTTACTGTCACTCCACCTATTTTGACCTCGTCGCCGGTGTCTGCGTTGCGCAGCGAAATTATCGTTAACACCAAGAAACGCGTGTTGGAGACCGACAGCGAGTCACAGCCGATAACAGCAACAATATCCGATATGACACCTGTGCTGGGCAGCAGTCCCAAAGGCAGCAGCTCCGAAGCCAACAGTCCTGAAGCTAATAGCCCTGAAGACAACACACCGCAGAATGGAGATAGCGAATATCCGCGCTCGTCATCAGTACCGTTGGACACTGTGGAGTTTGTTGCGCCCGGAGTGGCCAAGGAGACAGCAATGTCGCTTCTGCGGCGGGTGCTGGACATTGACGGACCGGTTATCCAGCAAAAGATGGTCGAGTTTCTGCTGATTGATGGGGTGATCGCATCGCTGATTGGGTTTATCACGCATTGCCAAGGATCGGTGTATTCGCCAGCACGAAGCACACAGACAGCGCCCTGCTCGCCCTCGGCAACAACAGAAGGGCGCACAGGACTCCCTGTCTCGCCAGAGCAGGAGTCAGATCACGTGAAAGCAAGCGACCTGCAGCTGCAAATAGGCGCGTTGCAGGAGTTTGAGCAGCGACAGCAGCACCGAGAGCGGCTGCGTCGGCAGCGCCTGCGGCTTGGCGGGCTGAGTGATGCGGATCTGCGGCGCGGGTTCAACGCTGTGCAGATGCTGACCAGTCGCGACCAGTTTGCCCGGCGGGTGGTTGAGGCAAAGCTGTCTGTGATTGTGCCAAGTCTGATGGCAGTGTTTCACGCAGACTCGCTGGGATCGTTTCACCACGCATGTATGCTGCTGGAGCACTGCTTTACGGTGTCAGCGCTAAAGACAACGCGGCTGTTGCTGTATCAGCAGAACCCAGCGTCGCGGTGGTGGTGGCACTCGACGGCGGTAGCCCGGGGCCATGCGCCGATCTGCGATCTGGTTCCGTATCTGTCGGAGCCGTGTGTGCAGCGGCTGTTTCTAAAGGCAGAGTTTGGCGTGTGGACGGGGCGGCTGATGGTCAGCCTGAATCTGATGCCAAATGATGCGATTGTGGTGGCAGATGAGCTGAGCCGTGTGGGACTGGGGTCTGTGGCCAGTGCGCTGGGAGATGACGCAACCGGAGCAGCGCAGAGCCAGCAGCGTACCAAGGCAATGCAGCTCGTGCGAAACCGGTTCCAGCAGCTCAACCGTGGCGGCTTCCTTGGGCAAATATTAGAGCTGATCGAGGACAGTGACCCGGAAATTGCAGATAGCGTGGGAGAGTTCATATCATCGATGATTAACGATTGTTCGGCGTTTGTTGGATTCAACATTCTGTTCAAGCCGATGTACGACTCGGAGCTGCCAGTGCGGCGGCTGGCGCAGCTGATTATTAACTCGCCAGCACAGCGGCTGACCGTGCAGGCGCAGGCAGCGGTGCGGCTGCTCCATGCGCTGCTGGCCAAGACGTCGTGTCAGTACGGGCTGCGCACACGAGAGGCTCAGGGAATTCGCGACTACGAGCTGCATCCGCGCGGGTCGCAGGTGCTGCTGCATGTGGGACACGCAGCGCGCTCGGCATTAGAGTCATTCCTGCCTGGGTTGTTGGCTACGGTAACTGGGCAGCAGGAGAACACAGATCTGACGTCACACTCGGCGTTTGGGCGGCGAGCGTCGGTAGAATCGCTGCAGCTGCCCGAGTACGATGAGGCAGATCCGGATCTTGATGCCGATGCTACTGAAGCCGAGACATCAAGCGACGACGATGAACTAGACCTTGGCCGAGCGGAGTTGGAGTTTGGCGATATTGTAGCTGAGGACAGCGGTTCTGAGTCAAGTTCTGGTTCAGACTCGAATGCAGACGGCGAGCTGCGTGGGTCAGCGGCAGCGCTGCTGCAGGCGACATATCCGGCGTCGCTGGGCTCAGGGACAATCTCGTCGTCGCTGTCTCCGTCATCAACTTTATCGGCGTCGCCAGTGGCTGTGGCCAGCACTACACCGGAGCCGATGAGGCTTGGAGCGGCGCGGCTGGACGCTGAGGATTTAGGGATGCTTGCTGAGCTGCCCAAGCCAGATGCGGCGCGCCTTAATCTGCTGCGGCTGTGCATTGAGGTGCTGCGGGAGGCCGAGGACGTTGACGAGATCATCGGGTGGGTGGACCTGCGTGTGTGGCGGGCACTTAGCACGTGGTTCCTGAACCATCCGCACAACAACATATTGCATATGGCTGTGTACCAGCTGGTGTCGGCGGTGGTGCTGGAGGCGGTGCGGCGGCGGCATGTGCAGCGGCAACATGGCTCGTCGCGAGCGATGACGATACCGCGCGCAGCAACATTGGGCAAAGCA
Organism: Coemansia sp. RSA 532; assembly: GCA_027577575.1. Classification (NCBI taxonomy): domain Eukaryota; kingdom Fungi; phylum Kickxellomycota; class Kickxellomycetes; order Kickxellales; family Kickxellaceae; genus Coemansia; species Coemansia sp. RSA 532. The sequence continues at coordinate 8,180 of JANBRD010000105.1, forward strand.
TCGAGCAGCATATCAGGCGAAGCCAGCGACTATTTTTCGGCCGAGGCGCACAGCCTGGGACCGGGAGAGCCAGTGTGCAAACCCACGCACCGAGCACAGCGGCGGCGTGCTCTGGCCGATCGCATGCGGCGTGACGAGGCGTCGAACTGCGACAACGTGCTGACGTATTTGGTCGAGCAGCACCAGTGGATCGACAAGCTGGTGCGGCGTGCAACTTCGCCTAACTTTGACGGGGCGCATGGATACATATCGTTGATTCTGAATACGCTGCGGCTGGCGGTGCAGGTGGACCGGCGGCGCAGCGTAGTCGATGATGGGCAGTCTGACGCCGAGAAGCACGCAGAGTCTGACGCAAATGCTGAAGATGCTGAGAAGCACGGTAATTGTACGGATTCGGAGGACAGGCTTGAAAAACATAGCGAGTCTGACCAGGAAGAGGCGGCGATGCTGCCTGATCTGGCGTACCACGACCCAGCGACACGGGCCCGGCTGGCTGAGTATCCATTATATCGGCTGCAGCGGTGGGAGATCTCGCTGCTGTATTCGCCGGCGTTCCGGTCGCACTTGCGGCAGCTGCGACGGCAGGCATGGCTGATGGCGCGCAAAGCAACCGAGTTCCGGCTCTACGACCACACACGCAGCGAGGCCGAACCGCTTGTCCAGCAACGGCCCGTTCCGCATTTTTCGCCGCAACGTGTGCGACCGCCACAGATGCTGGAGAACACTGAGATCAAGAAAAAGCAACTGCAGATCAACGTAGATTTGCTGCTGGGCAGCTCGTCAGCATCGGTGGGCGTGCCAGTGCGGGCGGCGGTACGTGGGCAGACTGAGACGCTGGATGAGGTGGGCGTGGACGTTGATTCGCTGTTTGCGCGCATGCTCGGGTTTACCGAAGATCTGACCGAGCGGCCGGTGGCAGCACGCGGAAAGGCAAATGACGGCACACGCCGTTCGAACAAGACGAGGAGGACAGAGTTTGCCCGCGGTGCACGGCGCAAGAAGACTCGGTCGGGCGCTGCGGCAGCAACGTTGCTGGATGAGCTGGGCACAGAGTCGGCCGAAGCCATTTGCTCGGCGCTGGCAGGAAGCAGCGCGTTGGCCGGCTCGGCTCGTCACGTGCAGCCACCACGTAGTCGTAAGAAAGCAGCGACGGCGTCAGGGTCGGTGCGGCGGCGCCGCGCTCGGCTGAACCACCGCTCGTCGTCATCCAACCTTAATGCGACAGAGTCGTCGGCGCTGACCGGGTCTTTGCAGTCGCTGGACCTCGAACAATAGCTTTACCCATAGTTTAGACGTATATTATATACAGTGTAATAATTGTTTGTTGTGCGGAGAGCCGTGTATTTAATTGTGTTGTAAGAATGGGGTATTTGGCGTGTGTAGAGAAGCTGTGGGACGTGGACGTACACGCGGCGAGCGAGAGAGATGTTTGTGAGCTGGTTGAGCAGTGCACGGCGCAAGTGGATGCGACGGTGGATCGCTCGCAGTTGGTGTCGTCGTTAGCGGTAGCCGGGGCTTTCTCCGACGTATCTATGGACTATGTAACACCCCGTGTCCAAGTGTTGGCCGACAAGTGGATCACGGACCTGTGCTCGATACTCAATTTGAACAATTTGGGTTCGTGTGAGTTTAACCTAATATGCACAGACCGTGTGCACCCGTATTTCTCCGAGCCCAGCACCAAATCCCAGTACAAGCTTATGCACTCGGATGCTCAGCCTGGGTTGTTGATGGGCGAACCGAAATGGAAGAAACGAAGCCAGTGTGTGGGAGCGTTTATGTGGGCGCTAAGTCGGTTGGACGCGAGTGTCATGAGCGAGAGTGTAGCGTTTGTGTTGCCGGTAACTTTGGCTCTGGTGGACGATTATGAGTACCGTATGCAAGGACTGCGTGCATCGTGTTTGTTTGTGCGCAATGCAGAGTTTGCCCGTCGGTCAGGTACCGGCTCCGTACTCTTATCCAGCATTCGTGCATGTCTAGTGTACCGCTCAGACGCTCCACAACCACACAAACTGTTGCACACTGCGTTTACCGCATTTGTCGTGGTGGCGGATGCCATTCAAGTAGATGTACAAGAGTGGTGGGCGTTGTGTGATGCGCTTGTGGTAAACTACGGATACGTCAGTGACAAAATTAAGGAACTGCGTGTGGTGAGTGAGCAGATATCAATTGTTTGTGAACGGCTGGGAGTGTGCGTGACACGGTACTTGAGGGCGTTTATTGGGATTGTTACCCATGTGTTGGAATCGGGCATATGTGTAGCTGAGTTGCAACACGTGGCCGCAGAACAAGTAACGGCGTTGGCAAAGGCGTGTCCACAGCGAGTGTCTGTGTATGTGCCGAGTGTCGTAGCTGCGTTGGCCCGTGCATGGGACAGTGCAGATAATAGCTCAGGTGCTGATAAACTTCGAGATGAAATCCATCGCGCTCTTGCTTCGTTACGCGAAACCGACGCAGATGCAGTCTCACGTGCCGTGCGTAGCTTGCAAACTGCGCGTCCTGGTCACTTTGATACGTGGTAATCATCTAATCCAAATCACCGAAATTTTTTATACTCATTTTTCCCTCAATCTTTTTTTTCTTTTCTGCCACTTAACTTTTCCAACTCTATAAACCAATTGAAAAATGTCGAGAGGATTTGGCGGACGTGGACGTGGACGCGGCGGCTTCAGCGGCGGCCGCGGCGGGTACCAAGGACAAATGGGCCCGCCCGACTCTGTGCTCGAGCTCGGCACATTTATGCACTCTTGCGAGAGCGAACTAGTGTGCAAATCAACCAACCCCAAAGTGCCCTTCTTCAACGCGCCCATATACTTGGAGAACAAGACGCAAATCGGCAAAGTCGACGAGATCTTGGGCCCGATCAACGAGGTGTTTTTCACGGTGAAGCTGCAAGAGGGCGTACAGGCGTCGTCGTTTACGCAGACCGATCGGGTGTTTGTTGCGCCCGATAAGTTGCTCCCGATGGAGCGGTTTTTGCCAAAGCCCAAAGCGGCAGGTGTTAAGAAGGCTGGACGGGGTGCGGCCAGAGGCGGTGCCAGAGGCGGATTTGGCGGCAGAGGAGGTGCTCGCGGTGGATTTGGTGGCAGCCGGGGTGGATTTGGCGGAGGCCGTGGTGGTGCGAGAGGAGGATTTGGCGGCGGAAGAGGCGGCGCGAGAGGTGGATTTGGCGGTGGAGGCCGTGGAGGCAGCTTTGGCGGCGCTCGCGGCGGCAGCTCTCGGGGCGGCTTTGGCCGGGGCCGTGGACGTGGCAGCTTCTAAAATAACAATAGCCAGTTTATTACACTATATTGAAAGTTCAACCATCCATTGCTTATGTATTTATATAGCCGTAAAACTACCAAAGCTATTTAGACTTTTTAGACTCCTCATCTATGCCCATCGCGTGGTCTGCCCCCTCACACTCAAACTCCGGCCTCTCCACATTGAGCGCAACCAGCCCTGCGCCTATCAACGACGCACCCATCCACCACTGCACACTCAGTGCATCGCCAAACACGTACACTCCACATGCAGCCGTCACAGCAAAGTTTGCCGCCGTTTGCATCATCATAACGCGAGGAGTAGAGTCACCGAACCGCAATGCCTTGGTAAAAAATAGCCACATAAAAATGTTACACACAATAGTTGCGGATACCATGAGGATACGGATGATGTGGGTCGAGTGAGTGGCATGGAGGGCATTGGTGAGTTGAACGAGGTATGTGGGTGGCGAGGAGACGGTGAGTTTGGCGGTCACCGTGCTGAGCGCTGCGAACGTGCCGCCGAGAATAGCGAAAAATGTGGACGGAGCAGGGACGTATGCATACGACGGTGGGTTGTATTTGTTTGGGAACTGCTGAGCGAACCGGTCGATCTGGATCTCTGGCATCTTTTAAAATAGATAATGTTAGAATGTGATTTCAACAGAAAAGAAAGTGGCTATAAAAACAAGGCTTTTATGGCTGATGAGCCTGGAACAGCAATATGGGCTGATTGAAACAGCTGATATTTGACCACATTCATTGAAAATAAAGAGAAACAGTAAAAACAGACACTTAGGCGCACAGCGACGATTGCGGACGGTTCAGCTCTACGTCCTGTTCGTCAGAGTCCTCGTCTTCTTCCAAAATACTGTCGAACCGAGCCGACGGATGCGACGGCGTCGGCACACTTTGCTCGGGCTTTCCGGCTGCCCGCACCGACGCGATCATGTCTTGCAAGCGACGCATAGCCACAGATTCGCCGTCAGGCTGGGACACAAGAGGGCTGCTCGACGAGCGTTGGAACATGATGGTTGGGATGCGGATCGAGTGGTCGGGGTCGACGGCCAGTCCGGATGACACGGATGCTCGACGGGACGCAAAATATCCTTGCGGCTGAACGGGCGGCGCGCGCATGTTTGTGTTTAGCTGGTGGCTGGCCGAAAATGACCGTCCACGCATTCCGTCCGCGCTGTGCGGGATGTACCCTGCACTGAGTGGAGAGTATCCAGTGTTTTGTGCGTATCCCGCACTGTGTGGAGTATATCCAGCGGTCTGCGGAGAGTATCCTGCGCTGTGGGGAGCAAACCCTGCGCGCTGCGGCGTCGACGTCAACGACCGCTGGCGTGGTCCCATGTCTGTGGGCGTAACCAGCCCCATATCACCGTACATTCCAAAATGTCCAGTCGACGACCGCCGTTGCTGCACCACATGGCTGGCCACAAACCTTGGGCCCCCACCCATTCCGGGCAGCGGCTGGTACTCGTCCATCCGCCCCAGCTGCACACGCGCACACCCGTTTGCCCCAGCTACGATTGTTGCTGTCGACAACATCCCGGTCGACAGGCTCTTGGGCATGCGCGGCTGGCTCAGGGGTGTTGTGGATGCTACGGACCCTGACATGGCAGACGATGCGCGAGATGACTCGGGGCTGGGCTGTGGCTGCGTCTTCTTGGGTCTCCGGCGGTTCTTGCGCCGGGATCCTGAAGAGCGTTTGGTCTCTGGATTTGCCTCAGTCTTTGCCTCGGATGACTCGGTCTTTGCCTCAGCCTTTGCTTTTGAAGCTGTCCCTGCTTTTGCTTCAGTCGCTGACCCTGTCTGTGGCGTCGAGCCAGCGTTGGGTTTCCGTGGCTTGTGTTTGCGCCTGCCAGCAGTCGCATTGTCGTTCGGCGCAGGCTTGGCCACATCTGCCTTCACATCTGCCTTCACATCCGCCTTCACATCTGACTTGGCCACTGGCTTCTTGCCCCGTCCCTTGGCCTTCGCTTTTGCTCTTCCAGCATCCAGCGCCGGCGACGCCGACCGCGAGTTATCTGCACTCTCCAGCTCAGGGAACGGACGCGCAACCATATTCATGTTGATCAAATACAAAAAGAAAGTGTGTAAAATACAAGAGGGGTTTTATAGATAGGCGGCGATAAGCTAAAGTTACCAATAGTGTGCGCAAAAAGATGAAAAGGGAGGCGGTTGGTTAAAGAAGGAGCGAAAAGGTAGAGAAACAAAAACGAAAGCATCTGCAGGCGTGGTTTTAAATAGCGGAATATGAAAATCGTGTAAACAATTGGCTCAAAGCCTCATAAACACGGTCCAGCCTGGTCGAAAAAAAAACAAGTCAAAAGAAGGGGAGATATTGGTTGTAAATCCCTTCTTATTTCACATCGGTATTTACGTGTGGTGCGGTTGTATTTGAGTGCAATGATGCAGCGCTGGGCCACAATCGCTTGGCCACACTCCCTGACTTTAGTCCCACAAACAGCCCCGTTTGTACAGGCTGTCCCCCATTTCGGCATCAAATACATCAAAAGTGCGGAAATAGGCACGTGCAGTAGGCGTAGCTGTTCCAGAACTAATCTGACAT
>JANBRD010000106.1:0-13975 GCA_027577575.1 Coemansia sp. RSA 532
CACATTTTTGACGTCAAAAGAGTCAACGAGCTCCTGAACGCAGACAAATAGCTCTGGAGAGACGCAAAAGCTAATTGCGGCAATGCCGTGCGCAACCCTAATAACTAATTGATTAACCATGACAGGATAATTGAAAAGCACCTGTTGTTAGGATAGCCAAATACCAGATATCGTAAAATTTTGGCAAGCTGTAACCAACAAAAGGCAAAGAGAAATGAAAAGCAGCCAAGATAGATGATTTTTTATATAGCGCCAATGTTGCCAAGAGTTGGCCACTTTTTTCTTGTTAAATAGGCTTTTTTATTGCTAAGATGCATGCATTCACACGCCCCAGTTTATGAAAATCACTAACAATAAATCTACATTCCCGTAAAAACGACATTCATTTTGTACAGCCATTCTAAAATGCTATGATGTTGAGCATTGAATTTTTTTGTATTTGTTTGAACTTAATATTGTACTCTGTAATATGCTTTATTTAAATAAAATAGTCACGTTCAGCGCCTTGCTTAAAACTTGCCTCTAGTCTATTTATTTTACAACATAGTTGTCTAATAATATAATAGGTTATAAGCATATGAAAGCCATAGTACATTAAATTTGTGTATGAATCCACATGCAAAACATTCCGCATCATGGCATTTATGCCTGTGTGCAATTTTCTTAAATAGAGCCAAACCCCTAAAACAACAAGTGTACACCAAAATGTGGCTGTAAAGAATCAGCCTTTTTCACATGAGCGGTATTGTGTTAGTGAATTTATTGCTGAACTTTTACATGGATAATGTAACTAACAAAGTCAGAAAACTCGTCGTTTGCCTCTCTAAATCCATCCACGTATTCCCACTGCCACTGACTGCCACCATGCTGGGAAACATACGAAATGGCGCATTCTGAGGCAAATTGACGAATAAAGCCCAATTTAGACGGAAACTTGAGCTTGGAGAAGAATTCCAGAGCCACAGTCAGCCCCTTGTCGAATCCCGCAGCATAATGGTCAAATCCAAAGTCGCCCTCCCACTGTGAAACATAATTCATGTGTCCCTGCAGACGCTTCTCCCGCCATTCACTGCGTCTTTTCTCAGCCTCGTTGACAATAACCTCATGTGAAGGCTCAACAGATAGGTTCCAACCGAATGGAAAGTATTCGGACGGCATTGCTCCCTCATTTATTGCAAACTGCATGCTCCAAAACCCTGCGTCGTGTTGCAAGCGCCAGGTCCAGTAAAATGTGCCTGCAGTCGTGCTGTTATACATATGAAGCTGCTCGCGGGAAAACTCTCTCATACTCACAGTCGGATCTGTGCCCTGACAGCTGATGGCAGGCAGTATGCTACTATATTCGCCAATAACAAGGTTTCCTTCGAGCTCGTCACTAGCATGCAAAAGTTCGGGCATGTCAGTTTCTCGAAGCTCTTTGATCAGTTGTTCTACGGGGTATTGCTTGTCTTCGGGTCGAAATACCCAGTATTTGTGTGTGTCAAGAACGACAAATCCGAACCTACTGCGCAATCCCTTTACTATGCCCGTGTATTTGTCCAAGTTCCACGCATCGCCCACATAAACCGGTAAAGTTAGCGACTGTACACGTACTTGCTTCAGAGCGCGCTCGTAGAATGCCTCGAGTTCCGGATGGTCCTGAGGCTCGTTGATAATTTGCAACCCCACAATGTTGGTGACTTGGGCAAGCAAGTATGCAAACGCGTCAATGCACTTTATTGCCAGATCCTGGTGTTTGCGGGATTCAAAAAGTCGAGCTGGTCCAGTAGCGCCAGAGTGCGAGTCGTTGTTTTGTCCGCCCGGCAACGCATGTATATCAACGAGCACGCCAATGTCAAATTCATCCGCCCACGCAATAATCCGGCCAACGTAATACAGCGCCCGATTGTATGTTTTCGCATGGGAATGGTACTTTTCGGCAGCAAACCCGTGGCCAAGGATCCAGTATCCAACGGGCAGCCGCACAGCGTTGATTCCCATACTGGCCATGTGCTCAAAGTCTGCGCGCTGGAGCCACGTGTCCCAATGTGCTTGCATTTTCTCGGCACTGCACTGGCCCATACACTCGACCAAATCACCCTCGGCTTCTGGATTGTGCTCGGCGTATTCATCGTAGATAATTGTTGCTATCCATGGCTCTAGGCAAAACATGGATCCCAAATTAACACCATATTGCTTGCGATAGCGGAAAATGCGGGCTCGTGCTGCGTCGAACGGAGCAAAAGTGCCTAACCGTGCGCTAAGCTGTTCGTAGTCTGGAGGAACACGCATAAATTTGTTCTTTATACTCGACAGAACGTTCATATTTACTCAATAAAGATGGGTAGAGTAGTGTGGTGTGTTTAAGTCAATGAATTGTAGAAAGAATATGAGGCTGACTGATATGCTAGTTTTGTTAGCGGTATTGCACACTTTATATGAGAAGGGTCCAGACAGAAAGTTTAATGGTTAACATGTGACGTAAAGAAGCTCAGATATGCCTTTGCGTCATAGTGTTTAGAGTTATAGAGTATCCCGAGCCAATTCTTTCAAGACAAAACATGCACAATACAACTCAAGCACAAATATATAAACATGTTCTAGTCTAGACGAAGTCTAGCACAATATATAATTCTATACGAAACAAACGACCGCGCTATTAATCAACAGGAAGACTTCCGTTAGCCAACCGACCATACAGCTTTGGCGACGCCTGTGCAATCCACAACGGGTCAACCGCAGACACCGCTCGAGCATGCAATTTGTTTGTAAACACCAGCTGGTCATAAACAACCGCCGCAACCTTTTTCCCAAACAACGCCGACCCTGGATGCACATTAACGGCTTGCGACCCGTTCAGCGAGCGGTACGAGCCATCGGGCTGCAAAAGCGCGCAGTTGTGGAAGAACCCGCACAAAAAGCACTTTAGCACGGCGTCCATATCTGTGCCACACGTCGTTTCGGTGTTTAGTCCGAGGCGGACGCACAAGCGGTTGAGCTGTTGCCGCACTTCAAGCACATGGCGCATGTTGCGGCGGTTGACAAAATGCTCCTGACACCATTCTTTGTCGCCCCGGACTTTGGTGTACGCGCGCAATAGATTCAAGTACGTCAAATGGTCGCCGTCTTTCGACCGGAACGTCATTTGCGCCGCATTGCTTTCCTCGCGCTTGTCTGCCGGAATATAAAACAAACTGTCCACAGAGAGCAACGACACAATGTCGATGACTTCCCGCGTGCACCCGAGTTTTTGCGACGCAAATATTACTTTAGAGTACGACGGCTCGAGAGGGAACTCGGACATCCACTTTCCCAGCTCAGTCAATGCGCCCTTGTCGTCAAGGGCTTCGAGGGCGTAGAGCTCGAGTAGCGCGTGCTTGAGAGAGCGCTTGGACGGCCGGTCCATAAAATCAAACTTCATGACGTTGTCAACGCCTGATGCTTTAAGCTGCAACACGACCATTGAGAGCTGGCACCGCTTGATCTCCGGCACGCTGTCTTCAGGCAGCTGCGCAAAGTCGGCCTCTGTGTACAACCGATAACTGAACCCAGCAGCCTCACGACCCGCCCGACCTGTGCGCTGCCGAGCCGACGACTTGCTAATCGGTTCCACCAACAGCGACTCACCCACACGTGGATCAAATCCCCGCACTTTGTGCACGCCAGAGTCAACCACATGCCGAATCCCCGGAATGGTCAAACTGGTCTCGGCAATATTGGTGGCCAACACGACTTTACGCGTAAACTCGGGCGCCGGCTCAAACACCCGGGCTTGCTGTGCTTGTGGCAGGGCAGCAAAAATTGGGCATGGGAGCAGGCGGGGCACACCGCGGGGCAACTGAGCGGCAGATTCGAGTAAAAGACGTTCGACGTTTTCAATGTCTTCTTGGCCGGACAGAAACACAAGAATGTCGCCGCTGGTGCTCGGTGTTTCAGTGTGGATTTGCAGAACAGACAAGTGGGCGGCGTCCAAGTAGTCGGCTTGCGGCGTTGTTGTGTAGTATGTGGTTACAGGGAACTGCCGCCCGGCCACATACAGAATGGGCGCTGCGTCAAAGTACGCTGAAAAGCGTTCGGCATCCAGCGTTGCGCTCATCACAATGATCTTTAGCTCGCCAACACCTGTCACATCCCCATGTACATCGTCAACCACACTTGGGGTCTCCACATCCCCGGCATCCTGTTCCTCAGGCTCTTCAGGGTCATCAAACTTTATATGCGTACCACGTGACCGGTGATCACGTTCCACCGGCTCCTCAAACACCTCATCAGCACCTTGTGCCTGGACATTGAGGTCGGCCACGCGTTTGCGCTCCCGCTGAATATCTTTCAACATGCCCAACAATATATCCGTACGCAACGTGCGCTCATGAGCCTCATCAAGCACCACAACTGTGTACCGGCGAAGCAACGGATCAGACAATATCTCTCGCAATAGCAACCCGTCCGTGCAAAACTTTAACTGCGTCTTGTCTGACGAGCAGTCTTCAAAACGAATGGTGTATCCAACACGAGCACCCAGTGGGGTGCCAACTTCTTCGGCCACGCGTTTGGCAATCGATGTTGCTGCGACACGACGGGGCTGGGTTACGGCGATTGCGGTGCGTCCGTACTCGGTGAACCCTGATTCGACAAGGTACTGCGGGATCTGCGTTGTTTTACCAGATCCGGTTTCGCCAACAATAACGACGGTTGGGTTTTGTTGTACGCTTTGTATGATTGCGCTACGGGCGCTGTAGATCGGGAGACTTGTGCGCTGGGAGCGTAGACGGAGGGCCTGGTCTTTGTACTCTTGCTTGGTCTTTTTGGTCGTGCGCCGTGCCTCGCGGGCCAAAGCCGGCTGTGTCTCAGCTGTATCGGTGCTCGTGCCCTGGAAATCCACTTGTCGCGCCATTCAAAGTTTAACAATGCAAAGGAAAAAGTAACACGATTCAAACAAGAAACACAATTTTTCTAGCCAAAAAAACACAAAAATTAAATCACCAACGATTGATCAAAACATGTGATGACATCTTTAAACCAATATGTTGGAGCAGACACCTTGTACTGGCAAATGAAGATTCAGAACTCGCCTCATGGAACTCTGTAATTTTATACTCTTTAAAATATTTCTTAATATGCTTTAATGTATGTATCACTTTGGCAGCTTGTATTCATTATCTGGCTCCCAAAGCCCATTGTTTATTATACACACATTCACTGTATTTACCCACCAAACAAAAGTAGTCACATTATAGCCCTCATACGCAGCTATCTGTTTTATAGTTGAGTGAAAATTGTAAGAACGGCTTGCTGAGCAATCATCAGATACCCCATTAATGTATTTTATTTAGCATACATACCTTCTCGGGTGTTTACCAGTCTTCTGAGCTGATATATTGGCGAGTCTGTTTTTCTCCGACTAGCGCCTGCTCTATGCCACATTTAGTATATAAAAAATTTATATAGGCGAGTATAGCTTTTTCTTTAGTTTTCTTAAATATAAATCACATTTGTTACATTTAATAGTTTTTGCACGGCCTCCTTGCCTGTGCCTTTTCAAAACACCACACATTTGCGTGTTTTGCAACAAGCCAAAATGAATGCAGTTACCACTGTTCGCACAAGACTATAAATTTTCGTGGCATGAACATACAAAACAAAAACAACCACTAATATAAAAAAGCGCAAATTGAGAGATCAAGTAAAGGTTTGAGAACGACGCCCACGCTCAGCGCTCTGGCGACGAATCTGCAAGACGGGCGGCTGTGGTTCTCGGCTAACGATACAAAACGAATCAGTAGAATTGGCGCTGGACGGATTGTCAGCGTCCACTGTTTGCCAGTTTCTCGCCGGCGGCCGGAGCATTGTATGCAATCCGCCGTCAGTCGGACAATTAGCACTCGTGCCCCACGTTTTGAGCCCCGATGCCATCGACCCTGTACCGTATGTCAATTTGGCCGACCCAAACTCAAACACCGGCGCAGGCTTGCGAGAACTGAACCCTGATCGGGATGCACGGGATGCAGGGGGAATAGGTAATGGCTTGGGTGGCTGTTTGGGCAGCGGCTTGGGCATGGCCGACCAGCGCGGCTGGGGCGCGTGTTGCTGCAAATGTGAGTAGCTTATCGTATGCCGCGGGCTTTGCGGGTTAAACAGGGTCGAGTTAGACCGTTCGGCCATGTGTTCGGGGAACATCGCCGATATCTCCGATGTGCTGAACTCCGAGTCCGACATTTCGTCGTCCATAGACGGCCCGTACGTGGCACTGGGCAGAGCAGATATCGTGCGATCGGTCAACGACGTGCTCGACGCAAGCGGCGCAGCAAACACCGTACACTCTGAAATAGAATGACCCGTAAGCGATGTGTTTGACGACATTGGCGGATCGTTTGCACAGGCTCGTGCAGCAGACCCAAACTCCATGCTTGACAACAACATGTCGTGCTGCATGGGTGCTCCGTCCATTGTGTCTTCGGAGCGGCGGTGTGAGTACGCGGCAAATGAGCGCATCGCGTTTGAGTCTTCAAGCGACGAGCGAGCGTCGGGATGTGGAACGTGATACGTGCCCATAACAAATGAGCTGCGCATGCGGGGCTGCGGCGCAAATGTCAGCGTGTGGGCGGCTGGCTCACGACCACCGTTTATGGCAGTCTGCTCAGTGAATTTAGACACATGCACAAACGACGGCGACATCAGGGCAGGCGACGGCATGGCAGGCGGACCCATAAGCGGCGTGGAAATGAGTGACGCAGCGGAGCCTGTGGGATTCGCCTGTACGAGCGGCGAGCCCTTTACCCGCGACACATGTCTTGACATACGCCGATGTACTTTAGCAGGAGGCGACTCCTCAACCACCCGTCGCTTCCCACCACCACCACCGTATTTGCGCAGCTGTCGTTTGATGCCCTGGCCCGTAACATCCTCGGTTTTGCTGCAAATAAAGTCCCATCCCCGACGAAGCTTTCCTTTTTGCCGCGGTACTGGAAACTGCACATACACGTCGCGGACGCTGATGGTTGGGATATCGCTCGAACTGGCCATTGCGCTCGCATGGGCGGTTGCGAGCCCGGTGGACGGCGGGCTACGCACTTCGCCGAGGCACGAAACGGGTGGGCGGTCGACTATTTGCGCACGTGCAATGGCTTCGGCCAATATGTCGGCCGATAGCGATGGCTGCTCTTGCAGTACACGCCGAACGTGTGCGTCCAGCTTGGACCGCCACATTGTGTAATCGGCACGCGACGCAAAGCGCACAACAATGGATGTTTTCTGCGCATGCATAGACGATATACCGTGGGGCTGGAACGGCACAGCATGTAGGTACGCGGCGGGAGAACCCTTGCATTGCGCCAGCTCCAGTACTTCAATAATCTGGCAGGGTCCCATAATAAGCTCGTGTTTCCCTGGCCCGGGCATAAAGCTCCGAGTCCCTGACGCCGTGCCCGAGCTTGAGGCAATCACGGCAAAGTCGTCAAACAGCCACATGGTGGCAGCACGGTCTGGCGGCAGCGCAGCGCCATTGCCCGCCCGATGCGGATTCGTCGTACGCACCGCACCAGAGTGCGCCAACCTATGCTCGTCTCGTGTCACGACCGACCAATCAACACCACCAATACATTTGGACAACGCGTCGATACACGCAAAACTGTCGAGTTTCAACCGCGCGTCCTGGATTTTACGAATCCACACATCGACTTGTTCGGCCACTTCAGAGCCATTTGCATGTTGCTGCGTCCACCCTTCGGTTGTCGCAAGCAGCGTGCGCATAAGTAGCGGGTATTTAAGCAGACGTTGGAACGGAAGTGCCAAAAACGCTTCCATCGGAAGTGACCGGCACTCGGGTCGTTGTTGCCGTTCTTTCCAGAACACGGAGAACCCGTGACTTGTCCGCCGCAGTTCCTCCACCAGCCGGAGTGCGTTATCCTGGTTACAGATATACCGCGCGTATACGCGAAACCGCGCTACAAACGGTAAGAGTACGTCTGATATGTCCCACACCACCGGATACTGAATACGCTGCCGCTCCATAAACGCCGCGTTAATGTCTTCGTGCAACGCAAGTATCTCGCCAATATTTCCAAACAGCAAATCCACCTGCTCGCCCGACACAATGCGCAGCTCACGCAACGGGCCCAGCAACACACGAACGGCAATCCGCAAGTCCCGCACATAATCGGCCTCTGTATGAATGATTTCAAATATCACTTCTTGTCGCTTTACTTCTTTGGCGTCCATGCTGCTGTTCTCTATTTCGTGCTGTGTAAACCCCTCGCGCCACAGCATGCGTGACTTTGCTGGCGAGTTTGCGTCCACGCGAACTTCTATCGACGGTCGTCCGCTGTCGTGCGACGGCCGGCTGCCCGTCCGTGCCAACGGCAATAGTACCATGCGTTGGTTGCGAATGTGTTATGCTAATAATACCTAAATTTGTCAATGCAGAATACCAGTACAAGAAAAAGCCCTCCTTTAGTCGGACACCACTGCGCGAAAAAAAAAGTGAAAATATAGTTGTAAACAATATAAAAAAGTGGAGACCACAGAAAGAGGCGCAAAAAGGGAAGCAACTTCTTTGTGACGTGAGTATAAAGACATGAATTTCCGTATTTGGGCGCGGTCCCTGAACACTATTTTGTTGGGTTTGCATTGCAGTTGTGTGGTTGAGCGCAGTACATCGGCTGAACACATATATTCTTTCAAAGACACACTTACAAAACACAAACCAAACATTAAAAAGTGCATAGCCGTGTATATTGGCCACAAACCAGAGAGTAATTAGATAATAATAATCAGAATGTCGAAAACAGGTGAAAGTATGGATCAACCCCGGGCTCAGGAGCCGGCTCCTGTGGCGGCTCGGGGTACTTGTCAAAGTTGCACGTGTCGCCAGGATGCCGGTGCGGCGGCACAATGGGCGCGGGCACGCCACGCCGCACCAGCACATCCCAGTCGATCATCGAAAACCACGGATGCTCCTTGACGTCGCGCCCATCGCCCTGCAAATTGCCCAGTCGCTTGCTCACGTCGGCTGTCAACAGCCGCTGGATCAAATCTTTGGCTGCCGGCGTGAAGAACCCAGGGAACACCAGCTTGCCGTCCAGAATCTTCTCGTAGATCCCAAACGGATTGTCGTCGTAGAACGGCGGATACCCTGCCAGCATCTCGAATATCAGGATGCCCAGCGCCCACCAGTCCACTGCCTTGCCGTGGCCCTTGCTCTGGATAATCTCCGGCGCCAGGTACTCGGGCGTGCCACACAGCGTCCATGTGCGCTCCTCAACACGCTTGGCAAACCCAAAGTCTGTCAGTTTGACATGCCCGGCGGCGTCGAGCAGCAGGTTCTCGGGCTTTGTGTCGCGCCAGATGATCTTCATGCTGTGCAAATAGTCGAGCGCCAGCACAATCTCAGCTGCGTAGAACCGCGCCACGTCGTCGGGGAACCGCCCTGCGCGCCGCAGATGCGAGAACAGCTCACCGCCAGGCACATACTCCATCAGCATGTACAGGTTGCGCTCGTTCTGCATCGTGCACTCGAGCTGCACAATAAACGGGTGCCGCGACACCTCCAAAATGTTCTTCTCGTTGTTGATGTGCTCCACCTGCTTGAGCTTGACCACCTGCGACTTGCGCAGCACCTTCATCGCATAAAAGCGCTGTGTGCGCTTGGACTGGCACAGAAACACCCGTCCAAACGTGCCCGTGCCTACACTTTAAGCTATTAATATAGTGCAACTCCTGCATGCTCATGCGTATATTTCCTTTGTGGCTCGAACGCCCATTGAGTGGTTCTAATGCCCTTTTCTTCAGTGGCGTTCAGTCTGAGGCTGACAATGGATACGCTGAAACCCATGCAATTGTGCTGTGCTTACCTAGTGTGTGAAGTAGTTGGAAATCTTCAAGCGCCCGCCCTTCCAATGGCTCGCTGCTAATAGCTGCCGAACCAGCGGCGGTCCCGGGTACACCGTGTAGCATGTGCATTGCGCTACTGTCGACGTGCGGCGCCTGATGCTGGCTGCACGCATGCTGGGGCTGCTGCTGACCTGTGTGCTGAAGCATTGGCGATGCGTACTGCTGGTGATAAATTGAGCCTGGAGTCACCGGCTGCTGCTGATGATAAATAGAGCCAATAGCCTCGGGCTGCTGCTGTTGGTTAAAAGGCAGAGTCGCGGGCTGTTGCTGGCTAAACGCAGACGCAGGCAGAGGAATTGGCGATGGATGATGCGCAATAAATTCTGCGTCCAAGCGAGTATGCTTTGCCGGATGTGCAGTTACGTCAGGCGCAATACTCGCAGGCGTGGCGGCGCGTGGGCTGCTGAGGCGGCGCTTGGTAGGCGGCGATGGCACGGCAACAGAAGCAGCAGTTGCGGTCGGCGATGCGAGCGGCGGGACAGCGTGCTCTAGCGGCGTCTCGACGTACAGATGGTACGAACGCAGTGCTGGAGAGTCCGGGTGTGACGCGGGCAACGAGCGCGGAGGGTCCAGATGTGATGCGGACAGCGGACGCACTTGCGAGCTGATGGCCAAGCCCTTGGCGGCGCAAACGGCCTGAAAACTGGGCGAAGATACGGGAGGCGAAGCCGCCCTGCTCGTAACGACCGAAGTGTGTGGAGTGTTGCTGGCCGAGTGGCTCGCAATGACTGGCGACGCGGGGCTTTCGGTTCCAGTCAGGGTCGAAGGGCCAGCGCTGGGTTCGGGTGTCTGTGCGCGCTGCGA
The DNA here is from genome assembly GCA_027577575.1 of Coemansia sp. RSA 532. Lineage (NCBI taxonomy): Eukaryota > Fungi > Kickxellomycota > Kickxellomycetes > Kickxellales > Kickxellaceae > Coemansia > Coemansia sp. RSA 532. Next base: position 10,672 of record JANBRD010000106.1, read on the forward strand.
GGTTGCCTTCAAGTGTGCGAGCTTTGCATTCAGGCGACCAAACATTGGGTCAGGCCAGAAGGTCAAAAGTTTGTTCCTGGACAGGAATTACAAATAAGCAAATAAATATGCGCAAAAGAGCAGAGAGAGAAGCCAAACAAACGAGGCTGAATGCGGCAAGATTTTCGCGAGATAAAACGTCGCCTTCTCCCCGCACGCTGTGGCTTCCTCCCCATGCTGGCGGGTCGCTGCTGTTCCCAAGTGCTGGTGTCGGCCGTTTAAAACCTCATGTGTCTCAATCACGCTGTGCTGTATGCTGCGCCCGGAGAAAAATAGAGTGGCCTAGACTCGCCTGCTATACTTCCACGCTGCTTCTTTTCAAGCCTATTTTAATGCTTCTTTCTCTCTAAAGCCGTCTACTCTGCCGCTTCTTTATTTCCAAAGCTGTCTATACTAACACTTCTTTATTTCTCCCTTTGACTTTTTATATATATCGAATTCGTCTGCACTCTTGAGAAAACTCGAAATGCCAAAGAAGCGCTCGTCCGCCGCTCGCTCTGCCGCGCGAACAGCACACGTCACATCTCCCGCCTTGGCGCTAGATACAGATCAACAGCCAGATGTTGGCCCAGCCAAGCGACAGTGGCTGTGGACAACTCTGCGCGTTGCCGCACTGGCCGCTGCTGCTGCTACAGCATACATTGCACGCGACTCACCACATGTTCTGGGTCTAAGTTCACGGTCCGAGGACCCGCCAAAGTCGCCGAGCCAGAACATTGGGTTCATGGCGCAGGTGCTGCAAAAGTCGCAGGGCCAGAACATTTGTAAACCCGAGGGATTTGTCAGCGACACATATAGCGACTTTGACAGCGTCGAGGCCCTCAACCACCGGGTGGCCCGTCCGCTAGACAAGCTGGTGCACACAAAGTTCTTCCGCACGCTCAAAGTCGACTTGTACAAGCCGTGTCAGTTATGGCGCACTGAGGGCTCGTGCTTCCAGCGCGACTGCATTGTCCAGCCGCTGGATGCCAGCAACGTGCCTGCGGCGTGGTGCGCCGAGACTGTCGACCAAAACAGCTTTGGACCCTTTCTGGTAAGTTCTCTCTTTGCTGTGACGTGGCGTGATTTGGCTGCATCACTGAAAGAAAGAAAGAAAGAAATCCTATATTTGGAATTACGGCTAAATGTCACCCCATGTTTTCATTTGTTTGTCAGCGCAATAGGGTTCGTTTCCACGCCAGCGGCCCGAATATACAGACAAGGACTTTGCCATAGTGAACGACGAGACGTACGGCGACGGGCTGTGGGTCGATCTGGTTGAGAATCCCGAGCGATTTACGGGCTATGCTGGCGCCGGCGCCAACGCGGTGTGGATGAGCATTTACCAGGACAACTGCTTTGGCGTGGCTCCGTATTTGCAAGACACCGCCGGTGGTTGGGGCAGCCAGCTGGTCAACATTGACGGCAAGTCGATGCCGTTTGTGCAGCCACCACACAAGCGTCGTGAGCTGGCGCCGTTCCTCGAAAATCTGGCCGAAGAAGACCGCGGCGTCACACTGCCAGCAGATGTGCCGCGTGAGTACCGTGTTTTCTACCGTGCAGTATCTGGGTTACATGCTTCAGTATCCACACACATTTGTGCCGAGTACTTTAATGCCACGTCAGAGCAATGGGAGCCCAACTTGGGCTGCTTTATTTCTCGCATTGGCGCGTTCCCTGACCGCTTGCAGAACATGTACTTTAACTTTGTGCTGCTTACGCGGGCAATCCAGAAGATGGAGCCGTACATTGCTTCATATGACTATACGACCGGCGTGGTCAAAGACGACCGTGCAGTGCAGCGCTTGATTCCCAAAGTGCTCAAAGCAGTGCGCAAAGCCGGGCTGGTGTTTGATGACAGTGAGCTGTTTCTGGGATCTGACGGTCATGAGCTAAAGGCAGAGTTTAAAGAGAACTTTCGCAACATCTCGCGTATCATGGACTGTACGGGGTGCGAAAAGTGCCGTTTATGGGGCAAGACACAGACCCTGGGACTGGCGACTGCGTTGAAGGCGTTGTTTTCGTACCCAGACCGTGCGTTCCGTGGCCGGTTTACGTCGCTGGACTTTAAGCGCAACGAGGTTGTCGCGCTAATCACCACGTACTTTCAGTTCTCGCGCAGTCTCGACGCGATTGAGATGTTCCGCGGCATGTACCAAAACATTGTGACTGACTGGCGGGCCTCGCAAGCATCTCAGCTGCCAGACAAATAAGTTTAGTATTGTTTCTTTTTGTACAATTTATATGATGAATGACTCTAATCACATGAGAAACGCAGGCCAGCCATAACTATTCTGTGAAAATAGATAAATTATGAGCTATGAAAAATATTTACGCGATGGATAAAATTTTATTTTGAACTTAATTTGCACACTCGCTATTCGATTAAATAGACACAGATGACTAGTCTTATTCTGTCGCCGTCCGAGCAGGACTTTATTACGCGGGGCGTCGAAAAGGGGTTTCGGGCAGACGGCCGCGGCAGCCTCGACCGGCGCGAAGTAACGCTGCGCACAAACATGATCTCGCAAGCCAACGGCAGTGCGCGGTGTCGGATAGGACACTTGGGCTTAGGAACCGACGTTCTCGTGGGCATCAAAGCCGAAGTCAACACATGGACACCCGGCGAGCCCGAATCCTTGGGATCAATCGTCTGCAACGTCGAGTGCTCGCCCAGCGCCGCCCAAGAGTTTGAGGGCCGCGGTGCCGAAGACCTAAACGTCGAGCTCACTCAGACTCTTGACCGTATGTTTAATGGGCCGCAAAGCGGTATTGATATGGCCAAGTTGTGTATAATTCCAAAGCAAGCATACTGGGTGTTGCACGTGGATGCGCTTGTGCTCGATGTAAAGGGCGGGATTGTGGATGCCCTCGTGTGGGCGACACGGGCGGCATTGTTGTCGACTAAGCTGCCTCGAGTGGTTGTCGAGTCTATTGCGGACGAAGACGGCAATTTGCAGAGCGAGTTTGACGTGGTCGACGATGCTGAGGACCAGGTGGCGATTGAGGGTGTGGAGAACTTGCCCCTTTCGGTGACGTTTAATCAAATCGGCAAGCGCTTTGTGATTGACGCGTCTGAGCAGGAAGAGGCGGTGACGCAGGCTAGTCTTACCGTGGCCGTGTCGCCGCAATTGGAAATCTGTGCCGTGCAAAAAGGCGGCTTCTTGCGTGGGTTCCCGCCGTCGTTGCTGTCGGAAATCATGCAAACTGCGCGCCGTGTTGCTCGTGACGAGTTTGCAAAGTTCAAGGAGCTGTATGAGACCGCTGCGTCCAACCAGACGGGCGA
>JANBRD010000107.1:0-13932 GCA_027577575.1 Coemansia sp. RSA 532
TACACCTGGCGCGTCTTTTCTGCAACCTCCTCCGTCTCCTCCTCCTCGTCATCATCATCGCCCATCATCTCAACGCCATCCGAATCCTCGTTGCGCTCGACCATATCTTCCTCCTCAATCTCATCATCATAAGCATCCTCAAACTCGCCCATATTGGCATCGCCATCAATATCCATGCTGACCGGCTTGCTGGGCTGGTCTGTCGAGCCCTTGCCCGACACCGCGGCAATTTTGGCCTTTTCAGAGCTCGGCTCGCTGGCTTTAGGGTTCTGGCGCTTGGGCATTTCTAAAAAACGAGGGTGCAAAGGTATAAGAAACAAGCGAATTTCGTATGCCTGAATAGAAAAAGTTTTTTTTGAACTTGTCACTAATAAATCGGAGATGATTTCTGATCAAGGGTAATTAGCTTTTGACCGTTTTTGAGTTTTCCTTGAACAGCCGAAATAATCTCTAGAGACAAGCCATTTGCTGGCAAGTGAACTGCCTAACCCGAAGATGATTGGTACAAGCGATCCTTTGTGTTTGGTACATTGCTGGCATGCTAATAAATAGTACCATTCACTTGCTCTTTCACATGCTAAAAATGTTCTTTCTTTGCTCAAGGAATTAAAAATCACAAGGCATCGACAAGCCCGTGTCAATTGCCAGCAAAGTAATGGCCAATAAAAAATAGCGCAACACTGGCAAAGTTGTATTAAAGTAACGTTTTGCCTTTGTGACACAAACAGCAAATTCACAAGAAAGAAACACGGACAATTTGAAATCCGCAGATAATTACCAGGAACAAACCAACACAGGGCACAATGGCCACGGGGATAGTGAGAGCACACGAGAGAAGAGCTAGCTGCCCTCACAAAATGTGCATAGATCCACTCTGCAGTTTGCAGACATTTTTGACAACATGTAAGTTGGCAAGCTTGGACGGAAAAGCAAACTGCAAAATCCGCTTCGGCACTTTGGTTGCAAAAATTATTGCAATATATGTCTTTCTGGCTACTTTGTTGATCTATTAACTTGTTGCGCAAAATGAGTCGATGCACAGTCCCGGGTGGAAATACACAAGACGAGGGGTCTACGTCACAAAGGTAAACAATAGCACCGTGGCGGTGTTTCTTTGCTGAACTTTCACATGTCAGCGCATTTTGCGAATTCAGAAACAGGGCAGTATTATCGGGGGATCGGCTCTGCAGTTGGTAGTTCTGAAATAGCACGCATATGAAGGTAACATGTGGAGGTTGTGTGAGCCAGTACTTCACAGGCGAAGCATGTCTTTTTTGCACTGGTGTGCATGCATGGCGCATTGAATGATTTAGATAGACTCTTCAAAGTTGTGCGAGATCCGCTCTACACGTGCAAATGATTGAAGCAATAAAGCCGATCTTGTCCGAGGGAAACAGAGCAAAACGAGTGGCGGTGTCCGCAAAGTGTGGACTTGGACGTTGCTTATTGGGCAGACTTGCGTCACCTGTCTGGACTGGGCCCAGCCCACACGGCGAATGGAAGGCGCAAGCGAGAATCAAATAAATACCAGGTCACGGCCGGGATTTTGAAAGGCCAGACTTTTTATCTTCAACTCCACACACTCCGTTCAGGAATACTAAGGCTTTTCGCTCTTTTAACTTTTACACTACCCGTGTTCAGTATCTAGCTATTTCGAGTTTTCGTCGTAGCTGGTACTTTAAATTCTCGACAACGTTCTCCAACCAGCTTGGTTCATCGCACAATCCGCACAGAGGAAAGAAGAAGTCGGAGCCTACGCCTCGATACGTATAATTCCTCCCGTACCCATTCAAACCAGGAATTACTTCTTTAAATTTGTGCTGATTTGCCTCATCGAAATCTGTTCTTGACCATGTCTCCGATCAACAACCTCGCAAACTCTGCTGACGCCGCAGCGCCAGCAACAGCCTCGGGCTCCACGGCGTTCAAGGTCGACTCGCCCAGCGTGCGCTACACCGATAGCAGCATTGAGTCGGACTACGTGTACGACTCGACGGTAGTGAGCCGTGATGCGGCCAGCGGCAAGTACAGTGCCAAGCCGACGCAGGTGCACTACAAGTTCCGCACCAAGACCAACGTGGGCCGCGTGGGCCTGATGATGGTTGGCTGGGGCGGCAACAACGGATCGACTGTTACCGCGTCAATCCTGGCCAACAAGAAGGGCATCTCGTGGGAGACCCGCAAGGGCACGCAGGAACCCAACTACTTTGGATCGCTGATGATGGCGTCGACTGTCAAGCTGGGCGTCGACGAGCAGCTCAAGGATGTGTACGTGCCGTTCAACGAGGTTGTGCCGATGGCGCACCCGAACGACATTGTTATTGGCGGCTGGGACATCAACTCGAAGAACATTGGTGACGCCATGCGCCGCGCTCAGGTGCTGCCCGTGGACCTGCAGCGCCGTGTGTACGACGAGCTGGCCGAGCTCAAGCCGCTGCCGTCGGTGTACTACCCCGACTTTATTGCAGCGAACCAGGAGGAGCGTGCCGACAACCTGATTGGCGGTACCAAGCAGGAGCAGCTGGACCACCTGCGCAAGGACATCCGTGACTTTAAGCAGGCCAACGGGCTGGACCGTGTGATTGTCATGTGGACTGCCAACACCGAGCGCTACGCTGATGTAGCGGTGGGCTTGAACGACACTGCCGATAACCTGCTGCAGTCGATTGCCAACGGACACTCTGAGGTGTCGCCTTCGACCCTGTTTGCAGTAGCCTCGATTCTCGAGGGCGCGCCGTTCATCAACGGATCGCCGCAGAACACGCTGGTGCCGGGCGTCATTGAGCTGGCCGAGCGCGAGCACACCTTTGTTGGTGGCGACGACTTCAAGTCGGGACAGACCAAGATCAAGTCTGTGCTGGCCGAGTTCCTGGTCAACGCAGGTATCAAGCCTCTGGCGATCACGTCGTACAACCATCTGGGTAACAACGACGGATGCAACCTGTCCGCACCAGCTCAGTTCCGCTCCAAGGAGATCTCCAAGAGCAGCGTTGTCGACGATATGGTTGGTGCCAACCACTTGCTGTACAAGAAGGGCGAGCACCCCGATCACACCATTGTCATCAAGTATGTGCCCTCGGTCGGCGACTCAAAGCGCGCCATGGACGAGTACGTCAGCGAGATCTTTATGGGTGGACTCAACACCATCTCGCTGTACAACACGTGCGAGGACTCGCTGCTGGCCAGTCCGCTGATCATCGATCTGTTTATGATGACTGAGCTGATGACCCGTGTGACGTACCGCCAGGGCGACGATGCCGAGTGGCTGCCGTTCCACTCGGTGCTGTCCATCCTCTCGTACATGCTCAAGGCCCCAGTTGTCGCACCCAACACTCCTGTGGTCAATGCGCTGGCCAAGCAGCGCATGGCCATGGAGAACATTCTCCGTGCATTTGTCGGCCTCCCGCCAAACAACGAGATGATGCTGGAGCACAAGGCTTTCCACTAACCGAGTATTTTTTCTATTTTTGTCATTGACTTTGTTCTAGCAAATCTATTGAAGAAATCTAGCTTACTTGCGGTTAGGATTGAATCGTTCGATCAGAAACTCGCTGATCTGGAATTCAGTCAGATCGGGCACTGTAGCTTCTTCGTTTTCATGTATTCCGCCAGCATTCTTGGCAGTTGGCCGATCGACGTAGCAGACTATAAGCGCCTTGCGTACCTGTGAGCATACTCTCGATAATGCAAACATATACTGCCACGATTCGTCCACCGCTCCCCTGGTATCCTGTCGCCGCACAATGACCGAGTACTGCGCATGCGAGTTGGATGGTCCGCCCTTGCTGTATAACAGAAAATCGGCGCCAAACTTTATTCCGCTCTTGACGGTCCATCCCCGTGTGCGGTAGTAAAAATACGCCGCGTATTTGAGTGCAAACTCGTCAGCCTGTTTACTACTCACCGCCAGAAGCTGCCAGAGTTCTGTGTGCGAGTATATGTGGTGGTCAGAGTCTCGGACTTTTAGGCACTCGAGCGTGTTCAAAAAGAGCGCCTCAAACGGCGATAGTTGCATTGGCTCCATGCTGGGCGCATCGGTGGTGGCAATGTTTAAATCCCGCATAGTCTCCAGATGCAGAACATCGGGTGCTTTTCCATTGACAGGGTCTCGACGCGCTTCTCGGCGTTTAGCTGTTATATCTTCAATAAACCGTTGTCCATTGCCTGCTTGATCACACATTGCCCGTTGGTACCGGCCCAGCCAAGTAGGATCAGACCGCGACATTATTCCTTTGCCAAACGATCCATTTTGCCACAACAGCTCCCAGTTTTTGCTCACCCATATATAACAGTCAACTGGCTGCCCTGACGCTTCGTCTCTTATTATGTTAATTGTTGCCTCGGCATGTGCTGGAACCAATGTTGGCCACAAGAGATTTTCTGGAAACACGCGGTACCATGCGCATCGGGTATGGTAAAGACCAGATGAACACAGTCGGTATAAATGGCTATGTATCATACGAATCAAGCTCCATTTGCCAATTCTGCTGGCTGTATATTGAATGTATCGTGCAATTGTTGACAGCGGCCAGAACTTTACGCTTTGTAATAACACATGGCTGCATTGGCTAATTATACAACCTACTCGTGGGTACATCGCAGGCTGCGTGCACATTGGCAGCATGCTAATATTCTTTTTGTTGCGGGCCCGGCCACCTTTTGCCATGTTTCAAATCAGTTGATGCTAAATATATTTTTATTAAATAGCTTTACCAAGTTTTACAGTATTAAACACACTTTACAAACCAAAACTATATATGGGTCAATCATTGTGTAGATTAACAATTATTAAAGATGCACTATCAATACAAAAAAGAAACAGCTAGTGTAATGGTTTGCTCAGTCTGGCCATCAGCCCCTCGAGCAAAGCGTTGCCGCCATGTTCCTTAATCTTGGCTAAAATCTGGACTTCCAGTCGCGCCAGGTACATCTTTGTATACTCAAACGACTTTGCATTGTCCATCAACGACACAGCATACTTTTTGACATTCTCGTCGCCAGTCTTTTGCCGCAAAATGCTCATAAGCTGTGCGCCGTCTTCGCCACACATAATAGCATGCACAATAACAAACGAAAACTTGCCTTCAGTCAGGTCTTCACAATACCCTTTGTTGTTCGAGTACTCTGAAGATTGCAGATTCATATAGTCGTCGCGGATCTGGAAATAAGCTCCAATCATGTTTACCAGCTCGGAGAAATCCTGGGTGGTCTTGCTGCATTCTTGCATGAGCTTGACGGCCAGCCGGAACAGACCTCCAGTTTTGTGCGATACCATCTCTAAATACTGATCCTCGCTTGGGCATGTCAGCGTATCTCGCCAGTACAGTTCCATTCCCTGGCCACGATGCAAGTTTAGTAGCTCCTCTGTAAATATATCGACCAGCTTGGGGTTTGCCATCCGCAGCACATCTTGCAGTGCGACAAAGTACACGTAGTTTGCCGTATTAATGGTCATGGGTACGCCAAATATTTTGTGCGTGACTGGAATGCCTCGCCGGAGATCAGAGTTGTCCTCAACGTCGTCTATCATCAGGCTGGCCGTGTGCAGCTTGCGCACTACGCCTGCAATTGCCTCTAGCTGCTCGCAGTCTACTTTGAGCCAGTCGTTGAACGCATTGATCATTACCGTACGCACTTCCTTGCCCGGCACTTGGCTGAGATACTCGTAAGGCGCCAATAGTGCCTATATGTTGCAGTCAATTAGGATGCGAATTTAGCTCAACTCCACAAACTATTCGGTCCCTCATTTGTTCAAATTCACCCAGGAACCCTGCAAATGCCCCGTTCCCCGCCCACCAGCCCTTACTGCGCAGTCACCAATCGACTGCTTGCTGCTAGCACTTACCTCTTCCATACTCGACCCCTTCTTTGACTCCATTTGCTTGAATTTAGTATCGAATTAATGTGAAAAGAAAAATAAGCTTCAAATACTCTTAGAAAAGACACAAAAGAGAAAAGCTTGTATGCCAGAAAGGTGACGTGTCAGGAATCTTGGCAGCTTTACACGTGATCAACTTGCATTTCGCATTTAACTGCATAAAACCTAGCTGTCATTTGTATCTACTTCGTCTTCTGAGGACTCGGCAGGCTTGTCGTCAACTATCCGTCTGCGACGGGGCATCGACACCCCTGTGACCACCAGCGTCGACTCGGGAATTTCGCACTCTTTGTTGATGTACAGGTACTGCTCGGGGAATACCTGGGTGCTCTTGGCCCAAAAGTCAAACGTCCGTTCTTTCATCTCGGTGTCAACAATATTGTCGTAGATGAACTTTTGCTTAAACTCGGTAATCTCCTTCACGTATGGCTCAAACGTAATCGGAGAATCAGCCTCAGACTTTTGCGTGTTCGCACGGCGATTGTAGCCATCAAACACAGGGCACTCGAGCAGTAGGCCGAGGCCCGGTGCCTTGGGCACATTGACGCGGGCGCTGCTAAACATTACGTCGATCAGCCGAAGCGGGATGTCAGACCGAGCCATCATAATGATCAGACCGACCATCTTTCTAATTTGGTGGAGCATAAACGACTGGCCCTTGACCTTGAGGCTCAACCACTCGCCTCCTTGAATAATCATCGGGTCTGACACTGTAAACGAATGGATATAGCGTCTCGAGTTGTTGGCAGTACAGCCCTTGGTCACCGTAAAGTTGCGGAAATCGTGCGAGCCCACGTACGCTTGAAACGCATTCCGCACATACTCCAGCAGCTCAGCCGGCGCCCGGAACTCGCGCTTCGCCTTCATATCCTCGTCAGTCGTATCGGGCACACAACGTTCGTCAAACGCTACGTTTTGAGCAATTTGAGCGTACTCTGGGGACGGCGGCATAAACACATATGTCGGGAGCATGTACTCGTAAATCCGCGAGTCGCACATGGTCTTGGAATTGAACGAGCGCACCACCTTGACATAGTCCCACGCACGAATCTGCGCTGGCAAGTGCTGGTTAATCTTTTCAATAATTTTGGAGTCTTCGATGATCATCTTCAGCGACACCACTTGCCCGGCCGCATGTACGCCCTTGTCCGTGCGTGCCGCACGCTGTAGCTGAACTTTGCTCTGGTCAACTGCGTTCTCGGCGGATACAGCACCGGCTGCGCACAGCGCCTTAAACAGCTCGCTCTCGATTGTCACCGCATTGGGGTTCACTTGCATGCCCTGGTAGCCAGTACCACAGAATCCAATCAGCAGAGCTACCTTACGCTTAGGAAGACGCGGTTCGCTGTTTTCAGGCCGCTCGCGAGGATTCTCGTCAACGCGCTCCTGTTTGCGGATCATGACGCGCTTCTTCGCGTGCTCGCGGCGCTCCTTGCTCGTCTGTGCGTGGTTCTTCCGCTTTTTCTCTTCTCCTTCCACCTCTGTAGTAACAGCACCGCTGCTTACTGACACTGTTTCTGCCTGCGTAGCAGTTGTTTCAACAGCAGTGTTATCGACAGCTGCTGCGATAGGCATAATGGGCTGGGTTGCTTCCTCGGGCATAGCTGTTGACGAATAACGAGAAAATATATGACGGGTAGTGTAGTTGTTGCTGAAAATAATAGATCTTGTAATAGCACGTAGTCCAAACATCTACGATCCAGCCAAAATCCAAAAAAGAGAAGCAAAGATCGAAAATGTATAGTGAAAATTTTTCGGCAAATTCAGGTACTTTTTGATATCCTATTGGTTGTAAAATGCAACGATCTATGGGATTAATCAGGAGCTTGTGTGGCGACGTGTACCATGTAGAACGGCGAGTACCGGTTGTTGATTGTGTCCTAACCTGGGTCGCCCATAGCGCTATGTCTAGGTTCTTGCCCACAAACAATATTGGCGCCACCCATGCTGACACGGATGGCCGGATCAACTCACGTTCCAGCAGGTCGGCAAGCTGTTTGTGCAGTTCCTGCAGCTGTTTTTCGCCCACGCGGTAGGGCGCGCGTGCAATCGGCGTTGCTGTATTAGTATCAATGATGTGACGTACTTGGCAATCGGTATTGGCGCTGTAACCCATTTCTGCGAACACACTTTCAAATTCCTTTTGCAGGCCGTCTAACTCTGGCCAGGTCTCCTTTACTTTCTGGTTCTTAGTTGCAGTACGTTTACCCGAAATGGCAAAGCATGCTGCCACTTGGCCTTTGCGCTGCATCCTGTCTAATTGCGCGCGTGAACAAGAGTATTTGGGTGCAGGTCTTGTCGTTGGTAATGTGCGGATGATACCGTCCACTGTCCATGTCCACAGCTGATCCACGTACCCGGTTTGAGCTGCAACACGCGACCACCAGTCAAAGCCCAGTATTACAGCAAATTGCTCGAGTGGGTACACATAACATTTGTGTTTTACCAATTCGCCGTTGCATGAGAAGCGTAAATGTACCAGTCAATTGACTACTTGCTCTTTGCCATCAGCTGTACGCATGCGCATCGCCGGACAAACCTCGGCCGGTAAGTGCAACTTTTCACAAAACCAGGCGCGATGAATGATTTTGAGGCTCCGGAGTCTAGCAGTGCTTGTACCGTTTGGCCTTTTATGACTATCTTGGCGAGTGGGCGTTGTGCAATGTCGTCAGCATGTCTTGCCAACGCGTTACCCAAACAAGCTATGCCATCCTCCTTGGTCACTGCATTGATAAGCATGATAAAAGAAGTGAACTCATGTTTCCACATTATATCGCGCAGTGGGTTCTCCAAACCGCCGATGAACATGTCAATGTGCTCTTCCTCAGGAAAGTCCAAAGCACCACAGATGTCTGTTTCTGCCATGATATAGTCCAACATCGATCCATGCAGAAGCAGTTTCTGGAGCAATTTACGTGCATGTGACATGCCCATAGCTACAGTGAAAGACAGCTCGCAGTATGCCATGAACTGCTCCATTGTGGTCAGCTCATACCAGCTCGCATCCCACCGTGCAGGGGCAGCTCCAGCTGCTGGTTGTAGATGTTTCGCATCGTTTGCGCTTGGCCCATCATATGAGCATGTAGGTTGGCAATTTGGTTTACCTCACTAATGATATTTTTTCAACCAGATTGCCCACCTCCATGCCCACATGGTAGGACAAGCACAGACAATTCACAATCAATACAACTGCCAGCTGAAACTACCCCCAGCAAGGTGCTACCAGTTGTGGTGATGTGTTCTTGAGTTTAGCATCTGCATCCTTAAATACTAAAGTTTAGTTATCATATTTGCAGATCCAAGATTTGCAAATCGACACATTGCTCTATTATAATAACTAACTAGTTCCCTAACTAGCTAAAAAAAACTATTCACCTATCTTGCGCCTTGTTCATTGTCTTGAGCATTCCTGATCTTTCACAGCTTGGTGGCTCAGTGACTCAGTGATGGTTCATAACACCGCATTTGCCTTTTTATTCAAAACAATCCGTCGTAGCTGAACATGGAAACATCTAGTAGTCATGTTATACATACAATTTAATACACAATGACATGCCGAGCTTCAACATATAAATGCATTAATGTGTCTTTCTCCCGTAAGTAATGTTCATGTGCCCTGTTTGCTCAAATAACTGCTATTGGTTCTCACAAACAATGTTGCATTTCATTTTCCTAGTTTTTATTATTAGACATGTCGCTGCCTGCTGAAATATCGTTCGAGACGCTCACGCCCGAAATTGTGGCCAAGACGATTGATCATGCGTTGCTGAGACCGGACATGACCATTGACGAAGTTGTTGCTGGCTGCAAGCTATGTGCAGAGTACCAAACCGCAAGTGTGTGCGTTAAACCATGCGACGTAAAGATTGCTGCCGAGACACTCAAGGGCACGGGTGTCGACGTTGGTACAGTCATTGGATTTCCACATGGCAACTCACCAGCCAATGTCAAGGTGTTTGAGGCACTTCAAGCACTTGAGGATGGCGCGGTGGAGCTTGACATGGTACTGAACATTGGGCATTTAAAGTCGGGCCGCTTGGATAAAGTGCTTGGTGAAATCAGCCAGCTCACTAGCGCCGCAAAGGCCAAGCTGCCAACGTGCTGCGTCAAGGTTATATTTGAATGCTCGCTGCTTACAGACGACGAGAAGATTGCTGCGTGCAAACTTGTCGAAGAAGCAGGCGCAGACTATGTCAAGACGTCAACCGGATTCAGCACAGGCGGAGCCACTGTTGCCGATCTCAAGCTTATGCGCGCGAACACGAATCCAAGCACGGTTCATGTCAAGGCCTCGGGTGGTATCAGAACCCTCGACTATCTGATTGAGTGTCTTCAAGCAGGCGCTGACCGCATTGGCGCCAGTGCAACAGCAGCAATCATCGACGATATGCGTGCCCGCAAGGCTGCATGCTCGTCTGGCCGACCCACTGAGTCCGCACAGTAAATGGATTGACCAAGTTTTCCTGCCAAGATCCATCCAAAATCGCAGAATTCTAGAAATCGACTCCCACAACTGCCCTGTGCACAGTCGTGCTTCTGGGTTGATCCAGACCTAACCCTGATTGGGCTTTTTCACCTTTTTACTCTGCTGATTAGTTATTCTATATAAAGCAAGCATTCAAATCATATCTCCGCCATGGTCTCGTCAAATCCACGAATTGAGCGTTTTATGACCAACTTGCGCGAAAGCCTGGTCGATGGCAATTACTACGAAGGACATCAGGAGCTGCGCGCAATCGCAATCCGCCTGGTCAAGCAAAAGAAGCACCAACGGGCCATTCAGCTGCTATATTTAGGCGCACTGGAGCTGTGCCAGTACAACCAGTGGGGCAGTGTAGCGGATCTGGCCGCGTTTATGATAAACATCTATGTCGAGGAAAAGGTTCCAGTGACAGACGAGAGCAGAGAACGCATATACGATATCTTTGAGAAGCTGTCTCAAGCGACCGAGTATTATCCGCGCGTGTACCAAGCGGCTATTCAGTGGTCGATTGGTGCCATGGGGAACAAAGTAGGCGACACACAACTTCACCACTTTATCGGGTGCATTCTTCGCAACAAGACGCGGTTCCAAGAGGCAGAGCAGCATTATTTGGTTGGTACACCCGAGAGCCCAGCAGCGCTCGGCAACATGCTGTTTGACTGGGCTGAACGGACCGGCACTGCAGACCATGGGTTGTTTATTGCCCGCGGCGTGCTAAAGTACCTGGCTACAGGGTGGTACGAGGCTGCGTGCCTGTGCTGGAAGGCGTTTATTGCTCGATTTGTACAGAAACATTCTAGCTCTGTTTCCGAGCGCACAGGAGACAGAGCACTGCCGTCGAATATTGGGACAATTTACTATATTACTGGCCACGAGCTGGTGAACTTTGTCCAGCTGCTGTTGCTGACTATCGAGCGCTCTGACGGATCGCCAAGCTCAGACTCTGCGCGGATCTTTGGTCAGTTGCGCAAGCAGTACGAGCCTCGGTTTGGCGTCAACACAGAGGTGGTCCACAGCCTGCTGGATGCTGTGGCCGAAAAGTACTTTGGAGTGGTTATCCAGCGCCAGCAGTCGCTGTTTGACATTGTAAACAACCTCTTTGCCGCACCTTCCCACCCAGCAGTCACCGACGCAAGTGCCGAAGCTATGGACTAGTTAATATGTTTATTTTCTTTCTGTTAAATCTACATGACGGCGTTCAGCCGCAAAAAACTCAAAAGTTGACCTTGTTCTTTAGAGAACTACGTCTGGCCGCAGCTTGAACAAAAACTTTTCTTTGACAACAGCTTCAATGTCGTAGCTGATGCTGCCATCGTCCGCAACCCGTTTCTTTAGCACTGCAAGCGGCTTTTTAAGCTTTACCAGCGACCCTTGTGCCCGGTGGACGCCAATTCGCATTAAAACCTGGCCATTGTCTAGACGTTCGATCTCGGCAAACTTTTGCTGACCGCGAAGCCCGCCAGTGCCGTCAGTCTCCAGGGATCCTTGTGCTTCCAGCAAGCAGAACTCGCGCTGCCGTGCCTTTTTGTATCGAATCTCAATCTGCGACATTGTCTATCAGCTTCTTTTAAACGAGTAAAACTATATTATAGACACACAAAGTAAATAAAACATTGTTTTAAAAATAAATGTAATCCACGAATACATTTGGGACCAAATCAGCCCGTTCGGAAAGAGTTTCGCTGTGCGTTTTTGCCACTTTTGCCACTTTTGCTAATATTTAGGTTGGATCTTGGAGCTTTGTAGTAAATATTTTTTTTAAAGGTTATGATGTCCACGAGGTATAGGCGAATTTTTTTTAGTATAGAATGAACATAAAATTGTTGGCTGAAATTTGATGGGTTCAAATATGCAAATCAGACACAGTTACTGATTTGACGTGTGTAATTATCATGCATTTTGCCTATTATAATGTGATGATATTATTTACAAAGTTTGCAGTAATATGTTCTAGTTTGCTAAACATGGTTTGTTAAAGATAACATCCGATATAACCATGGAGACAGATTATGCATATGGCATAATAATTTTCAATGATTATCTAGTGTCATTACAGCTTGCTTGTACTTTAGTATAAGCCATTGCGCTGTGGACATATGGACAGTAGACGCAAACTGATCAAATTAACCGCGTTCCTGGTTAACCGAGTCGGAGTTTATTCCCGAAGCACGTGACAGATGAGCCACTGAAGTCTGATGAGAGCCGACTCTCTTTCTTCATGTACGCGAGTCTACTTGCCCTCTGCTCTTGGTTTTTCTCGACAATTGCCACTCGCATTCTTCAATACTGCATTTTCTACTTTTAGTTTTCTTTGCTAATTTATTGACTGTGTTTGTTGGATTTGCTAAAGTAACTGGCTGGGCCTACAAGCTTGCTAGACGAATTAGAGGGCACAGAGTACAGCAGCGCTACTTGCACAAGTAAAAACGCGTGGATTATGACCAGCTATGACGTGTACCGCACCCTGGTAGCAAATGAGCTAGCGCGGCATCGGGCTATCATACACATTGATCTAGGTACGCAGCAGCAGACTAGCTTCTTGTCAGCCAACAGCTTTTTTGGCGTGCCATTGTGCTTGAATAACCATGCTAACGTGAGCTGTTTTGTATTGTCTATGTTTCTCGTATGTTTGTCTAATGTAGACTGCTTCTATTGTCAAGTCGGTAAGTGCTCCAGCAGTATAAATGCTTTTATGACCCTACGCAATTAATGCAGAGCAGTGCCCGTGCCTGCAAATATCTATTGCAGCTGTTTATTTCATTTAACACGAGCCGTGCTGAATTTGGCTGCTTGTTTGTCGTCTGACAATGAAAGATGTACTTTTATACCGCATGGACGCTAATTTATGCACCTCGGATATCCTGCTTGTCAAACAAAGCCGCTCCGCGTTTCCAACATGTGCTTTGTACTTATAAAAGCATTTTGTTCTTTCGATTAACGGATTGTAGAACAGTTACGGTTGGGAATTGGTCCAGAAGTACCGCTTGCAGTGCAGCAATGGCAAGGACTAGTTGCAGTAAACTACCCGGCGCGCGCATGCGGCGTAAAAAGGTATAGAATTTGCCATTGGAAATGGATACAGTGCACAAACTACAGCCATCTTCAAATGTATTACTGAGCTTGTGTTTTATGTTTGGTATAGGATGGACACAGTTCGAGAAGCGCGCGAAAAGTGCCCAGAGCTGGTTTTGGTACATGTTGCAACATTTACGGGCAGCAATCCGCCAGCATATCACAAATCGCCGTCGGCCACCACACACAAAGTCAGCTTGGATGAGTACCGCCGAGCCAGCCGCCGAATCATGGATTTTTTTAAGCAGCAGTGCTCGACTATGAGCAAAGCGAGCGTTGATGAGGCATATTTTGATGCGTCGGAGATGTTGCGGCAGAAAATAGCGGACGACTTTGAGCAGGGCATCCTAGAGTTGTCGAGTGGCAGAGATGCGGTGGAGATGGACCAGATGTTGCTGAGCCCAATACCGTATGACAGCGATATTGACATGGCGTTGCCGGTGCCTGTGGTTCGCTGGGTTACGGTTTCGCGCAAGGGAAAGGAGAAGGAGACGGCGGC
>JANBRD010000108.1:0-13902 GCA_027577575.1 Coemansia sp. RSA 532
ATTGGGCATTCTTCGTGGTCCGATCGAAGCCATTTTGGATAACTTTGTGGTTGGTTACTTTATGCCGCACGGCATCGGCCATCTCATCGGCATCGACACACATGACGTGGGCGGATACCCCACCGGCACTGAGCGTGTGAACAAGCCTGGACTTCGGTATTTGCGCGCCCGCCGCGAAATGCTGCCCAACATGGTGTTTACCGTCGAGCCCGGACTGTACTTTGTCGACGACATGCTCAACGACGCAAAGAGTCTGCCAGAGGTTGCTCAGTATATTGACTTTGACAAGGTTGCCGAGTACAGATGTGTGGGCGGAGTACGCATTGAGGACAATATTGTTATTACCGAGTCAGGGTATGATAACTTGACGGCCTGTCCAAAGGAAGTCGATGAGCTGGAGTCGATCCGCGCTGTCGCGTACAAACAATAGTCAATTTAATGAATTGTGGGCTTAAAAACATTTAATAAATTTTGTGACGTTAAGCTATATTCGTATCAGAAAATGTTTGCTTCCTCTCTTCTGCGCCATGCGTTGTCTCTTTTATGACATTTGCTATTTCTCCCAACATCCCGCTAATTCGGCCTACTGGAATATGCTATTCTCCTAGCTATCACTCATTTCAATCAGGGCTAATGCCCGCGAACAATCAGAAGAAAACCTCATGACACCAACGACGTCACGAGTCAGTCGTGACAGTATATGTGTATTGAAACAATTAAAATGTTAATAATTAGTTGTGCCATATGCAGAAAAAAATGTAGGAAAATAATGCACAAATTGCCGCACAGGATCAGTACATGCAAATGGTACGCACGATCGGTACAGGCGCGGTATAAGGCATGGTACACACAAACGGTACAGGCGCGGTACGCAGGTGTGTCACTGTAAGGGCTGTGTATAAAATGGCAGCGTATCAAAAAGCTGCAGACCACTCTATCAGCAGTTCAGGGAGCCTCGGCGTCAAACAGTTGTCTCTTACATTATAGAGAGCAAAGGTTAAAAAGTGCTAAATTAAACAACGCAGAAAAGAAAGCACATAATTAAAGAACCAGCTCAGCTATCGCTCTTGGTTCATCAAGCCATAGCTCGCCTGTGGCTTGCCAAACCTGCCAAGCCACGATCAAGCGGTGATCACCAACCAAAAAAGCCTGTCAAAAAAACGCGCTCTTCTCAGAATGGTGTTGTAGATCAAAGCTAGTGTGCTTTGATCCGGACTGCTAAGTTTTTCAAGCAAAAAAAATCGTTCAGTACTGAGCACACTTTTTATCACTTGTGATTATTTCTGCCTACATAAAACAGTCAATTGGCACAAAATGTCGGACATTCGCAACAACCCATACTTGGCGCATATGCATGACAGTGCCGAGGCGTCAGCTGGCGTCAATGCGAACGAGGCGTTTGCAGCGCTTGTTCCTCTAAAGACCACCGCTGAACAGCAAGAGGCAGTCGAGAACCACGACTACAACGGACTGACTGGACGTCCATTTTCAGCAAAATACAAACAAATTCTAGAAAAGCGCCGCGAGCTGCCCGTGAATAAGCAGCGGCAAAAGTTCCTCGACCTGGTACAGGCCAACCAGTTTGTCGTGCTGGTCGGAGAGACCGGGTCGGGTAAGACTACACAGATCCCACAATACATGGTGATGGACATGCTGCCGCAGACGGAGGGCAAGATGATTGCGTGCACACAGCCGCGGCGAGTGGCTGCGATGAGTGTGGCCCAGCGTGTATCTGAAGAACTCGATGTTAAGCTAGGTCAAGAAGTCGGATATTCGATTCGATTTGAAGACTGCACTTCGAAGAAGACTGTGCTCAAGTACTGTACCGACGGTATGCTTTTGCGCGAGGCCATGTCGGACAACCTGTTGTCGCGGTACTCGGCGATTATCCTCGATGAAGCCCATGAGCGCACGCTAAACACTGATATCCTCATGTCGCTAATGAAAAACATTGCAAGCAAGCGCGCTGACATTAAGATTGTGGTCATGAGTGCAACGCTAGACTCGGAAAAGTTCCAAAAGTACTTTAACGATGCACCGCTTCTGACTGTTCCTGGACGCACGTTCCCAGTGGAAATCTACTACACGCCGGAGCCTGAACGTGACTATCTGGAGGCAGCAATCAAAACAGCGCTGCAGATTCATGCGGCTGAGCCCGAAGGCGATATCCTCGTGTTCCTGACTGGTGAGGAGGAGATCGAAGAGGCATGTCGGTTGCTGCGTGCACGGGGTGATGACCTGATTAGACGAGCTCAATGTGGACCGCTGCTGATTGTGCCGTTGTACTCGACACTGCCGCCAAACATGCAGCAGAAGATCTTTGAAAAGGCGCCTGAACCACGCACCAAGGGCGGCGCACCAGGTCGCAAAATTGTTGTGTCAACTAACGTTGCCGAGACTTCGCTGACCATCGATGGCATTGTGTATGTCATTGATCCAGGGTTTGCCAAGCAAAAGGTGTACAACCCGAGAGTGCGGGTAGAGTCTCTGCTAGTGTCGCCGATTTCGCGTGCTGCTGCGCAGCAACGTGCTGGCCGTGCTGGACGTACACGGCCGGGCAAGTGCTTCCGGCTTTACACGGAAAAGTCATTCCAAAATGATCTGATTGAGCAGACATATCCGGAGATTCTGCGGAGCAACCTGGGAACCATTGTGCTGCAGCTGAAGAAGCTGGGTATCAACGACCTGGTACATCTGGATCTGATGGATCCATGTGCACCTGAGGTGCTAATGCGTGCGCTGGAACTGCTGCACTACCTTGGTGCTTTGGATGACGATGCCAACTTGACCCCGATTGGCCACGTTATTTCCGAGTTCCCGATTGATCCGCAACTGGCAAAGATGATCATCACTGCCGTGGATTATGGGTGCACAAACGAGGTGTTGTCGATTGCGGCAATGTTGTCAGTGCCCAACGTATTTGTGCGGCCGCGCGAGGCCCAGCGGGCATCAGACGCGGCCAAGGCTGAGTTTGCGCACATGGATGGTGACCATATGACACTGCTCAATGTGTATCATGCGTACAAGGGCTGCTCTGATCCGGTGCAGTGGTGCTGGGACAACTTTTTGCAGCTACGGTCACTCAAGTCGGCAGACAACATCCGTGAGCAGCTGCGGCGCGTGGCGGCAAAGTCCGACATTCCACTGCTGTCAAACGACTTTAACAGCCCGCTATACTATCCGCAGATCCGCAAGGCACTTACAGCTGGGTACTTTATGCAGGTGGCGCACTTGGAGCGTAATGGACAGTACTTGACTGTCAAGGACAACCAGATGGTGCTGTTACATCCGTCGTCGGTGCTTGAGCGCAAGCCTGAGTGGGTTGTTTATAACGAGTTTGTGTTGACAAAGCGTCATTATATCCGCACGGTTACCGAAGTCAAGCCTGAGTGGCTGCTGGAGATTGCGCCGCACTACTACCACCTGGACAGCTTCCCGTCGTGCGAGGGCAAGCGCATTTTAGAGAAGATTGCGCTCAAGAACACGATAATGGAGGATGACCAGGACAAAAAGAAGCGCAAGAAGGAGAAGAAAGAGAAGAAGGATCGGGAAGGCAAAAAGGATAAGAAGGATCGAAAGGACAAGAAGGACAAAAAGGACAAGAAGGACAAGAAAGATCGGAAGAGCAAGGACTAATATGCTACTGCTTGATTCTGGTGGGCTGTAGTGTATGTGTATTATTCACCAAACATTTTGGTGCATTTGGTCATCATAATTCTATATGCTAATAAAAAGCCTTGTTACACACAGCTACAAAAAATCATCGCGTGAATACTTCTAAATAAAGTTATACTCGACGCTTTGGGAGAATTTATCTCTCTTATGGCGAATCCTATAGTTAGTCCAACATCAATTCACTTGGCATTATATGGCCCGATAAAGCAAATACATTTTATTTGTTTTTTTTTAACCCCACTCTACGTCTATGGTAAAGTTTATTTTTATAAGGGATTTAGTGGTACGTGCCAGTGTTGCTTAAATGTTCACTATTTCTGTTTCTACTTTTTCATAAATAAGACTATTGTAAAAACGATAATTGAGATAAAACAAAATAAATTAGCAATGAAAACTAATCACGGCTGCATATGCGGATGCGGATGCGCCATCTCCTGGAACTTTGAGCTCGGAACGCTAACATTGCCCAACGACGAGTCCGAAGCGCCCGGCTCGGCACTTTCAATCCTCTCGGACACATCTGCATGCAACAGCTTGATCAGCCACGACGGGATCTTTGGGATATTTCCAACCACGCGCTTAACAATCTCCACCCACACACGCTTCTCCTCCTCGGTCTCGGTGTAAAACTCGACCAATCCGCCCGAACCAAACTCAATGCTGAAACTATGTTGCATGCCGTTATCGGGCTGGCCCACAACTGATGATTGGCTAAACACTCCAGAGTCGGTTTGATGATTGGATGCAGTCTTGGAAGACCGGCGTTGTGTTTGCTTGCGTCGGATGCTGGATTGCTGGAGCACGGGGTCGGCGATGTCGACCATGTCGGCCGGCTCAGAGTCAGATGCGTATCCATGGCCAACTGCCATTGCGCCGCGCTCGGATGCACCGCCATCGCGCGACGAGTAGTCCGAGTGGTTGCGCTTGTGCGTAGGCCGGCGGCGCATACGATGTGTGCGGATCAGATCGAGCTGGCCAAACACAGGCTCAGGATGGCGTGAGCGCTCAGCCTGCAGATCCACAACTCGCGTCGCGTCGTTGAGATCAATAAAGCACCGCGGCTCTTTGGTCTCCTCGTGATATGCAAACAAGAAACCACCGATGAGTCTAAAGTACCGGCGACGCCAAAACCTCGTATCACCGCCTCTTTGGCTCATGTATCCAGAGTTCAAAGTGCGGTTGTGGAACCCGCACACTTCCATGGCCATTTCGCATTCGGAAAGTGTTTTGGGCAGCTCGTCTTCGCGGAACAGCGGGCACTCGGGAATGAAAAATAGCTGCAGCGACAAACGAGCGCCTTTGCGGTTCTCCCACACATTTTCAACGTCCCACGAGTCGACCAGACCGCGCAAAAACACTTCTTCGATCATCTCGCCAATGTGCACAACAGCTACGCCGCGAGTCTCTTCCTTGAACCGTGCTTCGGCCAGGCCTTTGTGCGACGACGTCGGGTTGCCTGTATCAACTCCGGGCTCGTAATACACGCTCGACGGCGCCTGTGTCGCGTTAAGTGACCGTGGATCGTTGGCTGCCTGCGACTGCTGCGTGTTGCCGCGATCGGGCGAATGCTGATTCGCGTTTTGACTCATAAGCGCACTTGATACACGCTCAGGGAACTGCGCACCCTGAGGCTGCTGACGCGGGCGACCGACAATTCCAGGACGCATCACAGGGCCGCCACGACGTGCACCTGCATCAAAGCGCTGCTGAGCCGAAGCAAAGTCAAACACGCTGTCGTTGGGGCTGTTGCACTGCCAACGGTTTGCTCGCGACCGCGTGTTGCGGCGCACAAGTTTGCGCAGCAGCGGTGGCATGCATCCAGGCTGGTTCAACTGGCCTCGGCCGTTGCGGTAGATAATCGCGTCGCTGCGGAAGCGCATCCACATGGTTATGGAGATATCGGGGTCAGTCAGGATGCGGAACTCTTGGTTGATGGTCGTGCCTGCGATTCCACCGACGCTTACCGGCGTGGTGGCCAAAGTGTCAATGCCATTTCGAATGACAAAGTACACAGAGCTGGGCGGATCGTCAATGTCCTCGATGCTTAGGATGCGCATGTACAAGTACCCTGCCTTGGCCGCCGCACGAGGCGGCATAAAGAACGGGCCTGCTGGCACACCGTCCAGCGCAGAAACGTACTGCGGCATCGTTGCTGGACGTACTGTGCCTGCTGCCGGCTCAAAGGCAAACTGTCCAGCACTGCGAACACGCACCGAGCCATGTACATCGTCGCGAACAGTGACTTTGAGCTCATCGACCTCGTGCAACACGCGCTGCGAGAACGTCTTGGGCTGCGTACGAAGCACAAGGCGTTTGCGCGGCGTACCAGATACCAGCGCTGGGTCATACTCGGGCGGCCGGTACCGCTCATCGTTTGCTTGGAACTCTTGCGAAATCAGCGGAAGCAGCATCGGATCAATTGGCCCTCGAACTGACTCTGCGTCTTCTTCGCTCGATGTGTCACTGCTGAGCTCCGATACGGGTATTTCAACACTGTCCAGGAACGACCGACGCTGGTCGCGCTTGCTCCGTCGCCGTGCTCCAGATGTCACAGGCTCTTCGTTATCAGCACGTTCATCATCCGAGGCTGGCGGTTCAAACATGTTTGAAATCCCCGAAGTGCGAGGCCGCTTGTTCAGCTGCTTGATTGTGCCGCGGCTGGCCGTCACAGACTCACCCATCGTTGCATCAAGCTCCTCACGCAGGCGACGCGATGAGATGGTTGATGCGTCAAGCACACGCTTCAGATCCGGGTTCTCGGTCGTGCGATGCTTTGATATTTTCTTTACCATCAGTTGATCACGCTTGTTGACCATTAGCTGCAGCAGCTTTGGCGGCAGTGTGTCAACATATGGGTTCTCCTCAAACCACAGAGGTGAAATGACCTCTTCGGGCTCTTCCTCGGGAAGAGTAATGCCCAGCCGCGCAGCTTCCTTCTTACGGCGCCGCTCCTGCCGCCGCTCATCGCGCTCTTGCTGAATCTGGCGACCAATTGGCACGTATCCCTCAAAGTCTTGCGACTCAACAAACAGAAGTGGGTTGATCGGCTCCTCGTCCGATGACGCATCGGCATCAATCTCATCGATCGTCGGTCCGGGTGCGTGAGGCAGCGAATCAAGAGGATCAATCTGCTGCATCTCAGGCATCCGTTGAACCGCCTTGCCTTTGCCTGAATACGATGCGCTGCTACTGCTGCTGTCATATTCGCTGCTCGGCTGGTCCATGCTAGCCGATACGCCCGAGTCGTACAATCGCCGTCCCGTCACACGACTGGTCGATGCCACAGGTGCGTGTGTGGTGGGCTCAGGCTCAGGTGTGTCCAGCGGGTGCATGTACATGACTCGGCTGGCTGACGATCCAGGCCGGCCCATGTTGAAAATGTCGCTGCGTTCAAGGCTGCTGCGGCTGGCCATCGTGCTGTTGTCCTCTGATGTATAACCAAATACCAGGTACGGGTCAAACGAGTGCGAGCCAATCGACGGTGCATGTGACTGCGTATCATCGTCTATTTCGGCCAGTGGGCTAGCCGGTCCTGCGCCCATTAGCGCTGCGTCTAGTGCTTCCTGTGTCACGCCAGCAGCCAACGGCGACACTGGTTCTTCGTTGGCTTCAGGAATGCTTACCGACCCTAGACCGCGGTAGATAGGTGCCACAACCATATGTGGACCCAACGCTGCACGCAGACCTTGTAGGTTACCACCCGATGCCCGCCGCTCCTGCATCTCGTGTGTGGATCGAGCTGCCTCGCTGACCACTACACTGGGCGCACGGCTTTCGTCTTCCACCTCAGCTACAGTAGACAGCCCAAACAAAGACTGTGGGTTATAACGCGAGCGCGAAGGCATCATTGTGCCAAACGCAGCATCATGCGGATGCTCATCATCATCAGAGTTCGAGCCAAATTCTAGCACCTGTGCATCACCTACGTCAGAGCGTGTATCTGTTGCTGGCGGAGCTTCACGCTTCGACTTTTGCTTGCGTCGGTCAACTCTGCGCTGATCCAAGTCGTACTGAGCGAGCAGCCCGACCTTCATGCTGTCCTGTGCACTGTCCAAAGGCGTTGACCCAGGCGTGCTGTTAGTGTCAAACGACGACAAAATGTGCAGCGAATCGTCACCCGACCCACTCCCTCCGTTCTTGGACCGGCCACTGTTGCTGCCGCTGCCGCCCTTTGATTTGTCGCTCCCATGTGACCACACCTTGGACGCATCCTGCACGCTTTGAGCGGCCTCAGCATGCGCCTGTTCCAGCGTACGCTCCAGCACCGCATCGGCGTCAATTCCGCCTCGCACGCTGCTTTCACGCGTTAGTGGCGACTCGTGAGGGTGAAGAGCTGGCACGTTGGCCCGGTGCAGCCGCTCGAGGTCCACATCGACGCTGCTTAGCGACGACGGCATTGCATCGGGGCCAGAGTCCGGCGGCCGGGTCTCTGCACCCCTACGCCCTAAAAAAGACGTATTCTCAGTGTCCTGCGCATCGACAAACTGCACACGCGAGTGTTTGGACGATGACGTCGGCATGCGCATGTTTGGTTCGCTAGGCACAAACAGCGCCTGCCGGTTCTTAACCACTCCGCTGTTGGAGATCTTTTCAAGTGTACCGCTCTTGCGCCGCTTTGCCAGCTCCTTGAACCGTCGCCGACGCTCGGCCTCGGTCTCGCGACGAGCAGACACAGGTGCGTGCAAGTTGGATGGTTCAGACATGGCCAATGCCTCGACACCTGAGCTGCTACGAGACTCGGTCGATGAAAAGATCGACGAGCCAATGTTATCACTCGAACCGGCTGAGCCAAACAGTACGGTTGGCGAGTCATTGCGGATGTTGGCTGCCAGACCACGGCCTGTGCTGGAGCTGCTTGCGTGGCTGGACGAGCTACTATCGTGGCTATCCAGCGGCTCTAGAAGTGCTGCACGCGGGTCTGGGCTAGGCTTGCCGTTGCTGCTGCTATCGTCGCCGCCATCACCTTGCCCGCTATTGCCAGCACCGCCTGTTGCTCCGCCATTGCTGTCTCCAGCCCCATCGTTAATGTCATCGTCAGCGGGCTGCTCTTCGTTATCCTGAGCCGACTGAGATGGCTCGTCCTTTGTAGAGCCCTGCTGTCCCTGCGTGCTGCTAGCTGAAATTGGCTGGCCATGACCACCAGCGCTGTGCGAGCTTGACATGCTGCTTGAACGTGCGACTGGGCGTCTAAAGAGCGTATTGGCATTGCCTAATGGTGCAGACACCACTCCCAGGTCTCCCGAGTCTTTACTAGCCATAGACAATACCGAGGCACGCGAGGGAATAACAATCCGGGACCCACCCCAGCCTGGCTGCTTTTGCTGTTGCCGCTCAAAGTTCTGCGACAGAGCAGCAACACGGCCAATACGTGCTGAGCTCGCACCGCCTCGTGGCAGAGTCGGTACATCGCTGTCAGTTCCAGGAAGCTTGAGCGTCGGCGGCTGCGCGTCAGCTGGCGTGCTCTTGGCTCGGGTGCGGCTGTCGATGAGCTTGAGCTGTCGAGTCGGACTCAGTCCCAATGGCGACGCGTCGTGTGGCTCAGTCGACTTGGCTGGTGAGTTGGATACCAAGTTGCGCGTCTTGAGGGTTGCCAAGGACGGTGACACTTTACGCGCCTGCGCTGTGGGCTTAAGCGCTGTGCTCGACGTGTTCATCGTGTTAGAGCGCATACGCCCGTTGATCGACGCTCCGCTGACCGACAGTGCCTCGCGCATGGCTGCCGATGACGATGGGCGCGGCATAGAATCAGAGTCCCAGACACGTTCACGCGAACCCAATGCACTGGGACTGCGAAAGTCAATGGCACCTTCGCTGCGCTTTGACGCGTGACGCTGCCGGAACGATGCACTTTGAGACGGTGACCGGCTTGCATCGTCTGAGCCATCGCTACCGCCTGGCGACGCTGAGCGCATAGCCTGATACATTGCCGAGTGCGTTGAGCGTTTGCTGGGCGATGCACTGCGCAACGTGTTGCGGTTAATCAGAGTCTGCAAGTATTGGTCGCGCTTGTCTCGCGTCAGCGGCACGTCCAAAGGCAAAGCACCAACCTCCAACAGAGGTGACAGGGGCTCGTTGTCTTTGGACGCAATAAAGTCAAACTTTGCTGATGTGGCAACCGAACCCCCATTGTCGTCTTGCATGATCTCTACCGTCTCACGACCCAGTCGCCGACCAATCCGGCCAGCCCGGAATGCACTATCGGGCGTTGACAGAACAGGCAGCTCAGACTCATCGGCAATGACTGGGCTTGCAGGCTCATAAGCAATTACGGGGCTTGCAGGCTCATAAGCAATTACGGGGCTAGCAGGCTCATAAGCAATTACGGGGCTAGCAGGCTCATCAATAGGAGTGAGTGGCTCATTCGGGCTTGCAGCAAACAACGATGCAGCAGTCGGTCGCGGTACTGACGCTACTCCGATGGAGCCACTGTCAAAGCCCGCATTTTGATGGCTGCCACGTTCCGAGTCGTCACTGCTGCTGTCGTCATAGTCGTCAGCATTAAACGTTGGCCGAGGCGGAAGCTGTACCGGCTCGTCAACCTCGGGCACAGTCTCCGGCACCTGCATTGGCGCCTTTGGCTCAGTGATAAAGCTAATATTGTCAGTAGGCGACGATATGGCCGTATGTGACGGCGAACCATTTCCCTCTTCAAACGATGTGCTGGTTGGGCTGATATGCGATGTTGGCGAAGTGGGTGAACACGGCTGCGCACCTGCATTTTGCTGCTGGGGCTCCTTGGACGCGCCAACAGTCGATGTGTTGGACAGTGCATTACTGTTGGCCGAGTTGATGCTGGCCATGCTCAGCCGACTGTTTGACCGACCCATAATCATCTCGTATAGCGAGTCGCGTAGCATGAATGGACTGGCAGACCGAGCCTGCGGGCTGCTCTTTTCCACCAAGTCGGGCTTTAACTGGTCAGAGCGTAAAGGCTTGCCCGAATCGTCAACAACATGCTGAGTCGGCTCGTGAATCATAACAGGGAAGGCTGAAATAGCAGTGCTCTTGGGCTTGGCTGCAATTGCCGCCTTTGCCATTGCATTGCTCAGCGACTGCATGTTGATCGACGCCGACGACGACTTTGACGACACCATTGACAGCTGCAAGGGCTGCGGCCGTACATGAGACCGTCTGAACTCTGCGTCTGACAGTCCAGCGCCCGAGTTGCAATACGATGGCTCGTGCTGCACAACATCGTCTTCATCGTCATCGCTGAAAATATCGTCAATCTCGTTGTCCATGATCGAGTTGGGATCAACTTTGATGCGAATTGATCTGTCGGGCGATGGACCCAGGTCAGCTGCAGGACCATCATCGGTATTTGCAGTTACTGGAGTGCTGGGTCCATCGCTAAACGTGCCGTTGGCCGTGTGATACGACATGACGCTAGGCGTGTTCGACTGCGACATGGGTGACAACTGCGCTGTGTCGCTGCTAAAACTGACGCTAGAGTTGCGGCTATGTGGCCGACTATCGCTCGTATCAGGACGCTTGTTGCTTTCAAGCGCGCGCTTGCGCAGGTTGGGACCTTCGAGCGACCGTTTGGCTAGCGCCGGTCCGCTTCCGCCCAGACCTAGACTGCATCTATCGTTAGACGATACTGTCGATACATTGTCCGGCTGGTCACCATCCGACTGCTCGTATTCGTCAACATGTTCTGTTTGGTGGTTTGATGCTTGTAGACTGCGAGCGCTGTCGGCAAACTGCTTAATGTACGAAGACTCAGATACTTCCTCGTCGCTAAATATTTCTAGCGACTCGAGCTCAAGTTCAGCCTCAACCGTGTGCGGAACTGACATTGGTGATCCACGCAGACCGCTTTCTGCATCGCCGTCAGTATGGAACTGGTCCAGCGCACTGTCGCTTTCTGGCGTGTAGTGTTGTGGCGGCACCGGTGCAGGCGTGTACCGCGAGCCGCGCACCTGGCCACGGTACATGGCAAGCCATTGCAGCGTGGGCTTGTCGTTGGTAATGCCTGTTGGCTGGAACCCCATGCGATTCGAGATATCCACAGCTGCGCCTTGCCGCAACAGCCGTTCTACCAGGTTTGCGTCATTGTAGAATGCAGCCAAATGGAGCGTTGTATTTTGCTGCCGTCCGAAAAAGTGCGTGTCAAGCTGTTCGGGCGATATGGCGTCAATCAGCGCACCGAGAATGACTTCGCGCACAGCAACGTGTTCTTTCATCTGGTCTGCCGACATACCGGCCATCTGCTCGGTCTGTGGCCCGTTGCCCAGACGCCAGTTTGCGTATGCGTTCTTGTAACCCATGATGGCAACTTGCAATCCGTCCATGCCAGACGTGTCGTTGCCTAACCACTCGCTCGCAATGTGCGTCAGCGCCATGTGAAACGGCGTAGGCTCGCGCCGCCGCATGTTGAGCACCTCGGGGTGGTCTGCTAGAATTGAGTGTACTTGGATTGACCGGCCTTCAGCTATAGCTCCAAACCACTGCTTGTACAGCTGCGACGGCCATTTTGACCCGTTCTGCTGTCCAATGCGTTGCTGCTGTTGCGGTGCTGACCCGCTCGTGTACAGCGACCGCGGCGAGTGCGGACTCGATGTAAAGTCAATGTGCGTTGGCGCCCGCATACCCTACAATGCTCAAATAGTCGGTAAAAATACAAAGTGGCGCTTAAAGAGTCAGCGAATGCAATGTTTACAGAAATGCGTGCTGTTCCATATGCGTGCATAAAGCCCGATTGTTGTTGCTGCTAGACCACCAAAAACAGTGTCAGTTGCCTCTCCCCATTATCCCAGATTTGTCATCGTCTGGGCGTACAGACAATTCGGATCAAGGCCACGCAATCTAGTGTCCAGGTGTAGACAATGTCGTGATACTTACTGGTGTCGAGCCAATACGTGACGACGATGGGTGCGACGGCGACTTTGGAATCTCAATAGGTCCAATCACCGACTCTGGCACATCTTCACCATCCGACTGGTCAAAGTCGCTGTCCGAGTTCTGGCTGGGCCGGCGTGCCCGACGCGGCTGCGGCTGGCGAAAGTGCATAGTGTGTGCAAAAGTAAAGTAAACAACCCCGTGCTATACGAGAGGCAATGTGTTGGGGAGGCGTGTGGATATGTAGGAGCAGATGCTGAGTGCAGATGTGGATATAGTGTACGCGCCCAAGTGTTTTTTGTAGTCGCAATGTATGAATAATGGAAGATGAAAGGCAAGAAGAAAACAAAACAATAGAGTGCGTGAAAAAGAGCAGCAAATGGGTGAAGGAAAGTAAAAGTGCTGTCTTTCTGGCTCGTTCGCCTGTTATGCCAGGCGCAAGTCCCTATTTTTTATGTCCACCAATGTTGACTAAATGCGGAAGACAGCCTGTGCTTCTCAGAAAATAAAAGATACCCGCGTCCTTTGCAGGATGGAGATGCTAGAAAAGGACCACGAGAAGCTGGGCGAATCACCTTGTTTCTGCCCAAACTGGCTTTCTGTATTTGGGCGGAAATAGGAAAAACAATCGGCGGGGGCTCGATAAAAAAGCCTTTCTTCGCTCTGGTAGAAATATAAATGCTAGTACAGACAGGATACACTGGAGAGGAGAGAAAGTAAACTCAACGATGGGTCTTGTAATTTTGCTGCTGCAAGCGTGTCTCGAGTGCGGGTCAAAAGAAGAAGCCCTGGCCTCAAAACTGCATCGTGACGACGTATAGTACGCGCTATGTGATTGGCCGTCAGCTCATAAAGTACACAACCATCTCAGGGACACGAGGGACTGTTGAAGCCCGTCTATACTGTTTGCTGGGGCTGTCCGTTGAAGCTGTCTGGTTTCAGGCTGAAATCTGGATTGGCAAAGCGGCTTGCCAATTTTTATGGCGCAGAGCCTTTTAGCTCCAGTGACTGCGGCCCAGAGCTAACATTACTGGGCGAAATAGCTAAAGCCAAAAAATATAGTGGCACATATCCACGCAGGCTAGTATAGAATATATTCTCAAAAATAGAAGACTGCGGCCACAAACGTCTTGTGTTCTTTTTATTTTATCGCTTGCTGCGGCCACGAAGCTCTTATAAAAAACCGTCTTCATTCCTTTACTCGTGCTTGCGTTATCATACCATGCTTTAACCAGAATTTTAACCAGTTTTACAACTTTTAGCTTGCAAACAACCGATGCTTACCCTTGAAGCCCTTCTGCGCGTAGTGCCCGATGCTGTGAGGGCCACACTGGACCAAGACACGATAGAGTATCTCCAGAGTACTGTTGAGGAGAGCTCCGATCC
>JANBRD010000109.1:0-13770 GCA_027577575.1 Coemansia sp. RSA 532
CGTAAATGAGGTGTTAAAGATTGGCATGACGAAGGACAATACAAGCGAAACGAGGCGCCGTTGGTTCGCTGCGCTTCAGAAGAAAAGAAAAAATGATTCTTGATCAGATTGATGATTATCACTTTGAGAATTATAACCGTGGTCATAGCGCTTACTCGAGGGTTTGGCAAATGCTCAGTCGTCTGGTGAAAACCCAACTCCATATTAGTGGTGCTAGCGTATAATCGGTATTTTGTGCCTGAAATATTGCACATTTTGCAAGTCCCATACTTGGATAGCAAACATTAGCAGACATGATTATCACATGTATTGTTGGAACACAAAGCCCGCAAATCACACGCTTCACAATTTTGTACATCTATTCCACTCATAATGTCAAGCGCCCACGACACCAAAGGCACAGCCCGGCCCGATAGCCGCAATAACACGGCACCAAATAGCATACCTGCTTCAGACTCTGTCGATGCTGCTGCGCGCCGGGCGTTTGGCAGCACCACGCAATATCTCCAAGCAGAACTTGAAGCATCGGGAAGCGACTTGGGACTACTCGAGAAACTCAACGATGCGTCGATTACAAAGTACGAAGGGTTGTCGCGTCAGGCACAGGACATGTTGGTTCATGCGTACAAGATCAAGCAAACATACAACGAGATGACGTTGCAAATTGCCCAAGTTGATAGTCTGGTCGAGTCGGTTGATACTCTGGAGCATGTTGCGCAGGAATTGGACAGGTACTCGTTACAACTGGAAGCAAAGTTTCAAAAGCTACTGAAATAAACAATTTTATTGCCATAACTGGCTCTGTTTGTTAAACCAGAGCTTTCTTTTGCGCAGCAATGTGATTATTTCAATCTCTTTGTATTTCAGGTTGTTAACAAACTATTGATTTTTAATTGCCCACGACATTATAATGAGCGATCCGTATATTAGACCGGTATGTGATAACAAATGTGACCAAGCAGATGTAGAAATTGCATAGTTACTAACCACCAGATTGGCACGGCGTGTAGGAAGCATTGGAAGCCATATTCAAGTCAGTTTGGACAAATCCCAAAACTGCAAGTACGTATCTCACTGAATTTGTTTTAAATACACCACACGATATTATGACATACTAAACAGTACTACGCATTTAACCAAATAGTCAAGGGCGATGCGCTAGACCTATCAGCCAAGTTTATGGACTTATTTATCAAAGAAGCCATCGAGCGGGCCAAAGCCAAGCGCGCCGAATCCAGCGACGCGCACAAGCCAGTCGACGAATCCGACCTGGAAAAGATCCTCGCCCAGCTCCTCCTCGACCTATAATCCTTACTCGTCACTCGTCCAGCGCCCGCTCTTGCCGCCAGACTTTTCCACCACCCTGATTCCGCCAATTCGCATATCCTTGCTCACCGCCTTACACATGTCAAACACAGTCAATGCGGCTGCAGACACGGCAGCCAGGGCTTCCATCTCAACACCTGTTTCGCCCTTGCACCGTACGTGTGCCTCAATGTCTACCCGGTGGCCCAGGGGTAAATCGTCGGACATGGTGAAAGCAACTGAGGCTTTGGTTAGACCGATTGGATGGCAGAGCGGGATGAGCTGGGAACACGATTTGGCTCCTTGGATACCGGCCACTTGGGCTACCGTCAGTACGTTTCCTTTCTTGATCTTGTCTTGTTTAATAAGATCGAATGTTTCTTTGGTCATTTGGATGTGGCCGCGGGCAATCGCTGTGCGTAGAGTTGGTGGTTTGTCGCTAACGTCAACCATGTGCGCATTCCCAGAGGCGTCAACGTGGGTTAGCGGTGCTTTGCACGGAGCGACAGTCGTAAGCGTGCAAGCCGCTTGCAATTTGCTGCTAGCGCCGGAGCGTACCAGTCCACCTACTGGACTGCAAAGTTTTCTAAACGAGCAAAGCATGGCAGTACAATCGACAATCTGTAAAAACACAATGAATAATGAATACTGCGGCTCTCTCCCGTTTAAACACACAATTTCACAGCATGGCGGGCTTATGGTTAGCATTAAACCAATAAAGTACACATAAACAGACTATATTAAAACTATAAGATGGACACTAGCCACCGATTTTAATCATCGGGCGGTTCGGCATCTGCGACAAAATGTCCATACCAGCATGGGCACGCTTTTTGCGCTTTATGGCCTGACTAATGGTCTCAACAATCTCAGCATCCGAGGCACCTCGGCGCATCAGATCCCGGAGACTGACTTCGGTGTTTCCAAACAAACAGACCTTGAGATTGCCGTCAGCCATCACCCGCACGCGGTTACAGTCCGAGCAAAACGACTGGGTCATTGAGGTGATAAAACCAAACTGGCCCTTATACCCTGCAATTCTAAACCCCTTAGATGTGTGATTGGCCTCCAATGGCAGGCGCCCCACGCGGTCGCCATACACGCGCGTAATGCCGTCGAGCATCTCGCGATACCCGACCAGCTTTTGGCGGCCCCACTTGTTGCCGTCAAACGGCATGTACTCGATAAACCGCACGTCCACGCGCTCGTCATGCGTCATCTCGACAAACGCCGGCACTTCGTCCTCGTTCTGTCCTCGCATCACCACTACGTTGACTTTAACAAAGTCGTACCCCAGCGCACTGGCTTCCGATATTGCCCGCAGCACATGCTCGCACCCTTTGCGGCGGGTGAATAACTCAAACTTGCGCGGGTTGCGCGTGTCCAACGAGATGTTCAGTCCGTTCATCCCGGCCTGCCGCAACAGTGGGAGCTTTCGCCGTAGTGCAATTCCGTTTGTGGTCATGGCAATTTGCTTCAGTCCCAAAGGCCGCAATGCATCAAGGCCGTGCACTAGGTCAACAATGTCTTTGCGGATGGAGGGCTCGCCGCCAGTCAGCCGGATCTTGTCCACGCCTTGCTGCACAAAGATCCGCGCAACCCGGATGATCTCGTCCGAGGACAGCAGCTGGGAGTTTTCAGTCAGGTCGATGCCCTCTTCGGGCATGCAGTACTGGCATCGGAGATTGCACCGCTCGGTCACCGAGATCCGCAGGTAATTGTGGAACCGTCCAAACAGGTCGCCGAGTACCGGGACATGAGGTTGTGTGTTCTCAGGTGAAGATCGAGCAGACGTCGGGGATGCGTCGACGAGCCTGCGTGCAGTAGTGTGGAAGAGCGACGCCAGACGGGGAGCATGCTGTGGCCGGCAGTCTAGCACACAGGCACGCCATCCATTCCGAACAGGTGTTGGCAGCCGCATATGTAAAAAGATGTGTGAATAAAGTTTTAGAGATGAAAGATTGCGTTACGGACGGAGGAAGAAAAGTGACTTTTTGGTGAGAAAGCGACGGCAAGCAAATTAGCGCACGGGTATCGTGCATATTGGCCTAATTTGGGGATGGCGGCGAGCAACTGCTATTCACTGGAATTAAACGTCACGCGTCATGTGACACGGCAATATAAGCAGAGCTCTCCTGCAGCATTTCTTGTTTTACAGGTGACACGTATATTGGGGAAGACCTCTTTTTCAACACATACTTTTCCACGAGTGCGGTTTGCATAATTTGAATCATTGGAGGGGAGCAGCGCTGATGGGAAACACGCAATCAACTGAAGGCGATGGCGGGAATAGGCGGCACAGCGGACACCACGGAACAGGAAACAGTGACGGGGCAAGCGGCAGCCTAACGCACCGACTGTCGCGCCGCTCAAAGCCAGCGGCAGGAGTGCCGATGCCAGCAATGCAGGCAGCACCGCGACCAGGCAGCCGGAGGCGCGGGGGCGTGGGACCTGTAGACATGGTGTCACCAGTTGTTGGGTCGCCACTGCCTGACGCAAACCTGATGGCTGGGCTTGCAAGTCGCGTTACAGGCCCAACTGGCGGCCACGCAATGCCAGAGACGATTCCGCAGACTTTGCCGAACCAGAGTGGGCTGGCGCAAATGATGGCGGCGCGGCAGGTCACGGCCGAAGAAACTGGACGGTCGCCCCGCAGCGGCATCTCCGACGACCGCATTCGCTGGATGGCCGACAACTCTGAGAGCCCGCCAGAACTGGGCCGGGAGAACGCACGCACCAAGACCGTGCCAACCCTGATTCGCTGGACCGAGCCCGGCACGTCTGTGTACATCTCAGGGTCGTTTGTCGACTGGCAGTACAAAGTCAAGCTGCACGAGAACGACGGCATGTACGGCGTGGTCATAGACCTGCCGGTGGGCACCCACTGTCTCAAGTTTATTGTAGACGGGCGGTGGCGGTGCTCGAGCCGCTTTATTATTGCTCCAGACGACGATGGCAATTTGGTGAACTTTTTCAAGGTCGAGGACGTTGTGGAGGAAGACGAGGAGGATGAGGGCGACAATGTCGAGGGTCTGGATGCGGCCACACTGTCCAACTCGCCGCCTGGCGAGTACGGCATGGTAATCCCCGATTTGGCCAAGATTTCCCGTGAGTCGACAAACAGTCGCCGGAGCGAGCCACCTTTGCTGCCGCCGCATCTGAACCAGGTGCTGCTGAACAGCTCAGAGATTCGCCGCGATGACCCGAACGTGCTGCCGGTGCCCAACCATGTTGTGCTGAACCACCTGTATGCTTGCTCTATCAAGGATAATGTCATGGCTGTTTCAAGCACCTCACGCTACCGCGGAAAGTACATGACATCCATTTACTACAAGCCCGTATCCACTTAGCTATTATTTTTTGATTAATAATCCTATATTAGTCTTCTGGTTACTGAGGCATCGCAGATAAAAGTGGTGTTATTTTCATAAACTGCAATATTCTTGTTACTATGTCAAAAGAGAGCCTGGTAAATGCCAATATGTGCAAATAAGCATGCTATTGTCAACAAAGAAGAAACATCATTGCATCTTCACTTGTTCTTGAGGAGTTGTGTTGGTCACAACATGTTACCTTGGTGTTAATAAGCTATCCTGGCTCTGAATCAATAGCAAACCTGATGCCTTCACTTATTTCTATAAGAATAATCATGTACACTTTATTCCTGGCTGGTAAACGCTGTTTTATTATTGATTATTGTAGAATAAAAATTTAACATTTACTTAAATGTTAAATATATCAACTCTGTCAGTTAATCCATAAGCACTAATCATTTACTAATTAACTGTTAAGCAGAGTCATTCTGTAGTCAATAACATATGTAGCAATAAACTGAAAATGTTAAGTAAAGTATTGTTACAGGACCCTTGAGCAGATCCTGATGCCAGGGGCCAACCCAGCCAGTGCTGAGCCTATGGCAGTGGAGGACCTGTTCCCACACCTGCCAGATCCCTCTGCCATGGATTATGATCATGCAATGTCTGATCCATAACCGGATAATGATCAACAGACACCAATGTGTGATTGTTTTGGCCTGTTTTTCCCTTTGGCGGACTGTATGTCTTCTTTGCCCTTCTGCATATCCCCTCTGCTTGCCAATGTGCATGTGATACTTGGATAACAAAATGACAACTATACACTACGGCGGCTCCATCCACGCATCCCCTGCTTAAAAAACATGCCTGGACCCCAAAATCCTGATATTCGTGCATATTTTGTCTGATTGTCAATTTTTGGCTGGGAGTCCAAAACGGCTTCCAAGATTGCCAGCCTAAACGCCTGCATATCCATTTTTAAGCAGGTGAACCGAAAATAAGCTCAGAAACGCCAGCCAAGAAAATGCTAGCACTCTTTTTTAAGCTGTTAAATTAACTCTAACACGAACTTTCTAGTCAAAATAGCTGTATTACTTTTTAAAACTGGAAAATTAACTATTGTTTTGGGCTGGTGGTATGATTTATGAGCTGACTGGCTGTATAGCTGGTGCATTTGGTGTTACAACTGGTGTTACAACTGGTGGGCGACTAGTGGAATAGCTTGTGCACAGCCGGTGAAATAGCTTGTGTGTGGCCAGTGGAATTGCTTGTGCACAGCCGGTGGAATTTCTTGTGCACAGCCGGTGGAATGGCTTGTGCGCGGCCAGTGGAATAGTATAATTATGTGTGTGTAATAGCAATGTAATGTGTGGGTTGACTGGCAAAATAACTAGCCATTTTGGCTGGCAGAAACATGCCGTTATATTAATATAAAATTGTAATTAAATATTTAAAAAAAAGAACCATTAAACTATTGGTGGATAGGCAAATTTAGGTTCAGCAAATTGAATCAGCTCAGCCGGTGAAATTGATTTAGAAAGTATATACTTAAAGCCCAGATATTTTATAGATTTGAATTTGCCACCAGGCGACACTAAGC
This sequence comes from Coemansia sp. RSA 532, assembly GCA_027577575.1. NCBI lineage: Eukaryota > Fungi > Kickxellomycota > Kickxellomycetes > Kickxellales > Kickxellaceae > Coemansia > Coemansia sp. RSA 532. The sequence goes on from JANBRD010000109.1 coordinate 6,220, forward strand.
ATCTAATATCAGCAATAATATATCGTACTTGCTCACTATCATGAATAAGCTGACGTGGAAATAGCTTGGTAGAGCTATGAGGCATGGGCAATGAAAGCAGCGCCAACTCAATAGTTTGCTCAGCAGCATTTGTTATGCTAAACAATTCCATGATTTCAGCAAAGAAAGGCTTGCGTGTATAATGCTCATATGGCCTATCTGCAATAACTGGCCTATTATCAAGAAATGGCCAAATGGCTGGCAAGTCGCAGGACTGAGACAATATATCATGCAAATGATGTGGTTCTTGTGCTGGTAGTTGCTCACCATGCTCTAATGCTTGCTTCAGTTGAGCCAGTCGTGCAGAAATCCACTCATCTCGCTCATTCAGTACATGAGCTTGCTGCTGCCAAAATTGCTTCTCCTCAAATGTTGCTGCAGCCCACATATTAGCCTCAGCAAATCTATCCCTGGATTTTGGAGTTATATCGTCAACTCCAAAAAATTGGGAAAAAGTTTTTTCACTTTGGCTCTGGTAAGCGTATTAATTTCTCTTTCACATTTCCCATAGTCTGTTTGTTAGCCGTTCATTTGCACTAAAGCAAAAGACCGTAGCTTGCCTGTGGGCAAAGATATGGGGAGCCAAAATTTTCTGTTACTTTTTTTTTTAAAATGTCATCTGATAGTCCCTCAAAATTAAGCACTTTTGGTCGACGTGTCGTTGTTTACTTTTTATGGTGTCAAAACCACTGTCCAGCTGAGATTAGGCACGAATGGCAAAACACGTTGCCTGACCCTGCTCCGTCTATAAGTACCATATATAGATGGATAGAATGTCTAAAAGATGACACACTCCAGTTGGAATACAAACCTCACAAAAAGAAAAAATTCTCACCCAAACAAAAGAAGATTGTTCAGGAAGCCCTTACTGTCAATCCGTATCTAACTAACAATCAGCTAGCTAGACATCTGAAGCTCACGACGACAACTTTTACCAGGCGCATGGAGGCAGAGGGAGTATGGAAAATGATGAGTATGCACTGGGTGCCATATAAGCTTGATGATGAAAGGCAAGCTGCTCGGGTAGACTACTGCAACACATGGGCTGACAAAGTTAAATCAAATATGTCATATGACATAGTTATATGCGACGAGTCATGGGTATATCTTTATCAGCCACCTGGCGGCACCCATGCCAAGAAGTGGGTGTTTAAAGGTGAGGTTCCACCCATCCGGCAGCACAAATTTCTTGGTATAAAGAAGCTTATGATCACTGTCTTCTTCTGTAGACGCCAGGTTGTTTGCTACCGATTCAAGCCTGTTGGCCAGGCTGCTGATGCAACCTATTATTGAGACAAATGCTTAAAGCCCATGTTAAAAAAAATGGAGAGAGATGCATAAAAATCCCAAAAAATTGAGGTTAATTTTGCATCATGATAATGCCTGACCACATACTGCCAAATTAGTCCAAGACTATCTTAATGACAACAAGATAAAAGTTATGAAGCCAGCACCGTACAGTCCTGACCTTGCACCCTGTGACTTTTTTTTGTTTCCACTGATAAAGAACAAGGCTTTAGAGATCAATTTCAAGAGCATTGCAAAAGTCAAAATATTTTGGAGAAAAGAGCTAGAATCAATAACACCAGCTCTACTTTCCAAATTTTTTAAAGCATGGGCTAAGCGGATGAAGGTTGTAGCCGACAATGGTGGTATTTATTATAATTTAACTAGCTAAATAAAAAACTTTTTCAGACGTTTCCCAATTTTTTGGAGTTGACAATAATAAATCCGCGATACTCAACTGAATAAATTTTTTGAAATACACAGGTCGCTTCATCCAGCTCTCTATCTGCCAATAAATTAGTGAGCAACTCTGGACATATCTGGCACAAATCTGTACATGCACATTTAGTAGGCTGCACCAACCGCAAGTTGTTATACTCCTGTCAACTATTCTGGCAAGCTATACGTCCACGAACAGCCAGTTATAGTGCACAATTGGAAGCATGTTTTGACATGGAGCTACTGGCATGAATTGTTGATTTTAAATTACCAGTAAACATCTCAACTGGTCGTGTGCTGTGTGATCTGAGTGGACCAATCTTTTCTAAAAATGGCCCAACATGGAACAATCTGTGCTCATTATACCGCAACATGTATCCTGTGGAATGATGTGGGCCATTCAAATTTTGCCATTTTAGACGGAAATAATCGCTCAATGCAGCAAAATGTTGCTCAGATTCTTTCAACAAGTTCTTTAGTGGATTATAATTATCACTAGTCCGGCTGGTTGTTGCCAATTCTGCCTTTTTAATTGAAATATCTGATGCATGTTGAGAATAAGCAAATGCATAAAAATACATTTGATTATCAAATAAATGTGGTCTGAATAACTTCATAGCTTGGGTCACTTTAAATACCATCTGGTTGTCTTTTGGATATATGTGTGTCAATAAGAATTTATGCCAACCATTAAATCCATCTGCTACAATTTGATGCTGCTCTTTGTCTTGTGGAGCATATTTTAATGATATGGCAACTGATCGTGACAGGCCAACTAATGCTTTGACAGTTTCCTCGTACTCATTATTATAGCATTCAGCTACTAATGTCGGGATAACAAACAAGTTGTACATAAGTTTGGATACACCTCTTGTGTGGGTCTGCTTGTTGAAGAGCTCTGTGCCCAGACCTGGAAATGCTTTAGAAACATGTTTTTCAGCATCAATAAGTCGCTGCTGTATGGCACTCCAGTCGGATAGATCAAGGTATAGAAAATTGCCATATTTTGATGATTTTAAACCACCTGAATCCGGCATAACCACTGGCTTTGTAGTAACTCCAGTAAGCAGCTGGCCAGCTATGCCATGCCCAAATAAATGGAGCTCATCAATAGCATAAAAATAGCTGTCATTATAGCTTTTAAACTGCTCTAAACCAAATGTGGCATTTCCATTCAATCCCAGCTCTAAATTGCCATCAGTAAAATCACTCTTTGGCTGTGCAATAGCCAGCCGTGGATCACCAGTCATAGAAATTGGCCTAGTAAAATTTGAGCAATATGTAGCTTCCACGTCACAATAAATACATGGATGCTTGCCAGTGTGGCCAGACATTCTAGCAAATTTTGCCAGCTGAGGTGTGTCACCTGTAATAGAATCCAGCTGCACATCTGCCTGAATAATCATATCATCAGTCGCAATGTGAATCCCTTTCTGCTCTAAATTACACAGTGTGTCAAACACTGGACGGAAAAAAGAAGGGTCATCTTGCTTGCCGACAGATATAGGCAAGACAACAGGAATAATTAAAAACTCCAGTCGGCTCTGCACATCAATGGGCAAATTGAGCACACGAATGGCCACTGCAGTGACACTAGTAACCGTGGCTTTAGTGGCATTAAACCCATCAGCACCAATTGACAAATGAATGGTGTCCAGCTTTACCTGCTTCTTGCTGCCTGGGCACTCTATCTCTGCCATCTGCTTGTCCAGCATCTTTAAGCTAATTGCTGAATGCAAAATGTCGGCCAGCTGGTGGTGGATGCTGAGATACATCAATGATTTTTTTGGCTTCTCAGCCGTGGAATGCTCAGCTGTGGAATGCTCAGCCGTGGAATGAGCACAGGCCTCACCTGCTTTTAACAGCTTGCACCCACATTCGCAATAATAATACTGAGCACTGGCCTGAATCAAATGCTTGACATGCTTGTCAAACACAGCATCTGTATTGTTGTATAATCATGTGAGACATGCATTATGTCACATGTATTATGCATATATTGCACATCATATATTGAATAGGGTTTCCCTGTGTCAGTACACGACTGACACCACATATAAGGACATACTGTCCTGTAGTATTTTTGTAGGAAAACTAACTTGTTTTGAAGTAACAATAATAATTATATAATATGTATGGCGCATTTCCTTATATTCATGCCCATATTCCTGCAACACAGCCTTTATTTTGTCAACCATGCTTCTCTGTGCTTGGCGTGGGGTGCTTGCTCCATACATCTCAGTAAACATAACTTGCTCCAAAGCAGCTACCATGGAAGTCGGCTTTGCAACTGGATGCAGCTTTAACAGGCGGTGATAATGCAGGGCTTCATTGCTGGGAAAGTCATAGTGCACTGACACCTTCACATTGGTCATATTAGCATAATGCTCATCATCAATATCAACCATGCTTGGTTCTTCAGGTTCTGGTGTTGTGTCTGGCTCCTCCAGCTCAGGCGCCATAGTTGCCTCTTCTGGCTCAGCTACACGCTCAGTAATCCCAGTATCCTCAACATTGAGGTTATTGCCTGGTCTCAGCAAAGGCACAGAAAAACGCAGGCCAGTCGGGTCAGAAGCACGATAGTGAGAGTTCATGTTGATAGTTTCCAAAATAAAAAATTCAAAAGGAGGTAAACAGTGTTCAACGCCAAAAACAGCTCTGCTTTTGGATATAAAGCAAACATTTTTAATGATTTTGCCATTACTAATGATTTTGCCATTTTTCTTTTAACATTATGCCAAATGACTATTGGATGTGGTTGCCATCCTTTAACGCCTTGCCATTATTCTTTTGAGCTTTGTCTGTTTCTTTTACCATGGTTTGGCAGTTCTATTTTATTGTTTTCTGCTCGATTATTGCTCAATTTTTGCAAATTTATTTGCAGATCTCTTTGGAAAAATTTTGCCTCTTTGCATTGCCTGTCTTTGCGCTTTATTTGTTCTTTTGTGTTCTTTACAAATTTATTTCTCCAAACTCCTCTTTTTAGCATTGTCTTTGGTGTTTTGTTGCAATTGTCATAATTTTCAACTATATAAATTGGTCTAATTTTACTTTTTGACAAAATGGTTAATATTGAGCAGTATCGACAGCTTCTCCAGAATGTGAACAGCATCACGCAAGAGTGCCTGGAACATGTTGATAATAACGTGCCTCTCCCAAATGACCGTGCACTTAAACACACAAAACAGCTGTGCACTAGCTTATTCAAACAGCTATTTGTATTTAGCCAGATGTCCAGGCGCAACCATGATGGCATTGATAAATATTCACCTGAACAACTACTGCAGCAGAATATAAAATGGGAGAATGCTGGTTATGCTCGGGGTCAAGCACCAAATATTATTATGGAGTTGTTTCCAGCCCGCATATATAAGCTTGGTATAAATAATGTGCCATGTTTCGTTGAAGAACATGATATAAAAAACATTCATAGAATGCTGGAATCAGCAGGTCGTAATGTAGCTGTATCATTGAGGCGAGTATGTTTGCAAATTTCTTCATTTTCAAATTTAATTGAATTGGATAAATGCAGATTGCTTGCTGGCTTTCTGAATATTACCGATATGGGCGGAATCTCTTTTAATGACCCTGAATATACAATTGCGCTATTCTATATAGCCACATGCTGGGAGAACCTCATTAAGCATCACAATGGGAATTAATCATTAGTTTTTTAGTTTTACAATTAAACCAAATACAACAGTTGCACAATGTGCAGATATAACTACACGCACAGGCGCAGAATTAGAATCATAGAAATAAAATGGTACACACACAGGCGCGGAATTAGCATAGCACAAATATTATATTACAAGCACAGGCGCGGAATTAGCACAGCACAAATATTATATTACAAGCACAGGCGCGGAATTAGCACAGCACAAATATTATATTACAAGCACAGGTGCGGAATTAGCACTGTACAAATAAAACGGTACACGCACAGGCGCGGAATTAGAATAATAGGAATAAAACTACACACACAGCTGTGAAATGAACACTGCAGACTGAAAGCTGTATAGCTATTTCTAAATATACACTGCCAGCATATAACTATAAAAGTAAAATGGCGGAATTAGCACTGCACAAAATACAACTGCAGTTATTGCCGCAGAAATTGAACTTGTAAAAAAATGCAAAGTCCACGCGCAGCCTGAAATCTACAGCCTAAAACGCAGAGCCAATGAGCGTCAAATAACTGTGTGGTGGGAAATCTCATTTAGCACTAAAAAATTTTTTTGCCAGGTTTTAAAAGCCGCACTTTGGCTGCTGTTGTGTTTTTCTCTTTCTCTTTTCTTCTTTATCTTTTCTGTCTGCTTTTCTGTCTGCTTTTCCGTTGTCGTTGTTGCTGTTTCCACTGCCCCTGTTGTCGCCACTATTGTTTTTTTGGTAAGTTTTGTTGTGTAGATTTCATATAGTTAATTTATGTATTATTTTTCTATTACTATTTGTAGTTTGTAATCAAGCCAGCAATACAACAAGCAACAGTAAATGGTCGGTAAGCACACTACAGTCAATGGTCGGTAAGCAAGCATTATTACAACAAGCAAGTGTCACCTGGTCAAGCAGCGTCTGGTCAAGTGTCACCTGGTCAAGCAGCATCTGGTCAAGCGGCGCCTGGTCAAGCAGCGCCTGGCCAGTGGGCAATGGGCAATGCTGGCGAGCGGGTAGTATTTTTGTAAATTTTAGAATTTATTTTTCAATACAAAAATTCTTCTGAAATCCAAACCCAACCCGAAATACACTATTGACTAACAAAAATAGAACCACGCCATTTGGAAATGATATATGCTAGACTCGCAGCACGGTATGCATGCCGGCATGAGTATCTGACTGGATGTCCGTCTGGATCTTGAAACAGCTTCAGACAGGCCGATCGCATGCAAAACGTGCAGAACCAGTTTTTGAGCCGCCGTGGTGCAGTCTTGAAAAATAACGCATCTATTTAGACTAGAAAATTCGCATTAGAGTTAATTTACCAGCTTAAAAAAGAGAGCTTGTGGTTTTTTGGCTGGCGTTTTGAATCCTGTATTTGGCTCACCTGCTTAAAAAATGGATGTGCAGGCATTTAGGCTGGCAATCTTGGAAGCTGTTTTGGGCTCCCAGCCTAAACTTGACAATCAGACAAAATATGCACAGGAAACAGGGTTTTGGGGGTCAGCCATGGCTTTTTGGCTGGGGAAGTGTGGGCAGGGACGCCGTAGTGTATATATACAGCGACATTGTTAGGTGACAATTCCACCAAGTCACCAAATTACCATGAAGACACAGGTGACAAACAGGACACATGATCATAATGATGATCATGTATAATCCACGATTAAGAAAGGTCAAAGTGCTAAAAAAGAAGTGCTTTCACAATTAATCAGGGAGGGACCTTTAGCTTTTTACTACAATTGTTTTGAGAAGAGAGCGTTTTTTTCGCAGTTTTTTTGACAGTTTTTTTTGGCTGTGATCACTGCTTGATCATAGCTCGGAGAGCTGGCGAGCCGCAGGCGAGCTATGGCTTTTTGAACCAAGAGCAATGGCTGAGCTGGTTCTTTAGTTATGTGTTTTCTTTTCTGCGTTGTTTAATTTAGCACTTTTTAACCTTTGCTCTCTATAATGTAAGAGTCAACTGTTTGACGCCATTCCACCACGATCTACTGATAGAGTGGTGTACCGCGCCTGTACCATCTGTGTGTACTGTTCGTGTGTACCGTCCGTGTGTACCGTGCCTGTACTGTTCGTGTGTACCGTCCGTGTGTACCGTGCCTGTACTGTTCGTGTGTACCGTCCGTGTGTACC